>JAKSZP010013604.1:0-72607 GCA_022478985.1 Massospora cicadina | reverse complement strand
GATATCTAACCGTCTCAAGGAGCACCTAAATGGCCCTTACGCTCCTTAAGTGTCTCAATTACCACAATTGCATTGATATTCCCATCCTGGGGCTTGATTCCATTATGAATGGTTTAATGGTTAAGGAAATATAATCCTCTTAAGGAAAATGCATTAGCTTTGTACTGCTTTCAAGAATGATTATTGAAGCCAAGTAAAAACTTTGCGGAGGAGTTGAAGATGCTCTTGAAAGGTCTAGCTGAACATAGTAATATCTTCTAGGTAACTCAGCACACTGGACAAATTGAAGTCTCTGGAGATTTGGTTTATTGTGGGCTGTAAAGTGGCAGGGCCATTTCAGAGCCCCTGAGGCTTCCTTATTAGCTTCAAAAATCCCTGACTGCTGATTAGGGCAAATCTTTAATGGTTCTCCAATAAGAGCACCATCTTCTAGTACTCTCTGGCCAGGTCCATCATAGTGAAACACTTTGATCCTCTCAGGCGTTTCAAAGCATCATCTATGCGCAGGAGTAGTAGGAATTTCCTTAATTACATTCAAGTGGCAGTACTCCATGATTATTCGGTGAGTCATGTCCTTTTTGCATACTAGCAACTGTGGCGAGGCCCAGGGTCTTTTAGACTATCTGAACAGCCCAGTTTTTGTTAATTAATTCATTCTTGTGCAATAGTGGAATCTTAAGCTTATAACAGAGGTTGGGTTTTGATTTAAATATTAAAGCTATACCAGTATCCATCTTATGGATCTCTCCCTAGAGAGTCCGTAGTCATTAGACTTAGTACTAAAGATTTCTTTAAACTTGTCCAATAGCTCGTTCAGTTCCTTCTGTAATTTGAAAGTCACATTCCAAAACAAAATATATAAAAGTCCACAACGGCGCGTACTGACTCAATATCATTGCAACTTAGTTGAGCCTGTAAAATGGTCTGTCTTTTTTCTTGACACTTATTGTCTAGGATGTAATAATTTTAGTATGACAGTCAACTCTCCTAAGTAGTAGGTACCATAAAATCTAATAATACTCATAGTTCTTGTTTGAAGCTTCTGTCGTGGCTGTAAACTTCAAAGATAGTATCCAACGAAATTATCATGATGATCAATAAGGCTATCCGCTGTTAGTCCCCTGGTCTGTTCTTTATGTTTTGTTAGCTCTCAGAAAAAGACATTCATTTGCGCTGACCGTGGAGGGTAGTTGCTTCACAACTCTCGCTGCAAGGGAGTAATAGATAGGGTAAATCAATTTGTCCATCCTCACTAAACACATCCGTTGCTTTGTAGTTTAATGTCCTTGACCTTAAACACCATCTGAAGCTAATAGATCAAAAGTACTCTTGGTGCTGATTGTAAAGTCAATATTAGCTCTGAACTCAAGGACAAAATTTGTCTCACTTAAAAAATCCTAGTGGTTCTTATCCTTTGCCACCTCTGGGGCTGTTAGAACCATGCGACCAAAGCAGAATGGTAACAACAAGTAGGCTTTAAGCGCGAGTAATATTAGGTCCAGGTTTTTTGGTATTTCACGTTGTAGTCATTATTTAGCATTAACGTCAGCCTTTTCATAAGATAGATGACATTGTGTTGACCGTAGCCCCCAGTGTCCAGCAAAGCCAAAATGCGTACTTTCTAGATCACTACTTCTACTTTTGTTAAACTCTTGTTAGAAAGGGCTCTCAGTAGCTAGAACGTCAATAATGGACTCCTCAAACTGTTTCAGAGCGTCAACGCTTGTTGTGGTCTTGATGGTATCCTCTCTATCTGATCCTAAGTTCTTAAATGTGCCATTACCAGCTTCTCTCATTCTGCATATGAGTGATGATTTGGTTAAGTTGGTTGCTTAATAAAGGTAGTTTTATTAGATTCTTTTATGACAAATTTATTTTAGCCTAGAAGGCACAGCAACCACTCTAGGTGCCTTAACAATGGTACCGTGTATTGGCTAAATCCTCATCAAAAATGCTTGTCTTCACCTCAATAATAAGATCCACCCATTTCAAGCGTTAAGGATATCCTCCTTAAGAGTTGTATTCTTCTTTTGGCAGCGTTTAATAGAGAAGTTTGGTAGAAGTGCCCAGGCTGGTGGCACATAGTAATTGTCAGTCCTCGCCAGGTCAGTCGTTCTGCTGATTTGGGATTCTTTTCATTTGGTTTATTGCTCTTGTCATTAGCGACATAAACAGCTTTGATGATCATTTGAGATTGTTTTCCAAAAGACTTATAAAATGTTTTGTAAACCCCATGTACATAAATCAGTGCCCTTCTAAGTACCTTCAGGGACATCACAATTTTCCTGTGAGGGTCATACTCATCTTCAAGGCAGGATACAATTCCAATGAACCCATCAGAGCCATTTTTGCAGTAGGCAAGTCCATAGTTACCTTTGTCCATAACTTCTGTGCTTTTAAATAATAGCAAGAGGAATAGTAAAACATTGACTTGTTCTTGCCCATCTTCATAAGTAGGAACTCAGTTTAATGTTTGGATATTACTCACTCTCAAACTCTGAAAAGAGGATGCTCTTTACTTCATTTCAAGGTTAGTCCAGGTGATATCTCGCGCTGAGGACCTCCTGAGCCTTGCAACTCATCCATCCTTGCACATGGCGAGCATTTTGGCAGTCATCTACACCATCCACGTTATTCTTATACATCTAGAGGAAGCCAGCTCTTGTTCCTTCTCACGGTGTGAACATGGTTTTATTAGATAAGGTTTGAAGTTTGAGTAATCAGTAATAAATTCTGCGCAAACCATGTTCATTTTTGTGGCAGTCAATTGAGTGACTAAATTTGGCGTCTTAATAATAAGTAAATGGTCATGTTTAGATGGAATATGATACACTATGTAGGTAATCTTTCAACTCATCTAGACTATGGTCCATGTAATACAGCATAGAATCATGCTGTCCCAAGTGCTCCCCATACTAGTTTAAGGTGAGGATTCTAACACCATTTTTGTTACCATGGAATGAAATTCAATCTTCCATCTCATTAATAAAGGATATAAGATCTACTATGTGTAAAGATCCTCTCACTATTTGGAATAGAGGTAATAAGGGCTCTTCTAGCAGTCTCCTTAAAGCGATCAAAATGATTTCATAGGTCTAACAAATCTAGTTCTAAGATGTGAAGCCTCAAATGGGTGGTTCCACCCTCCCTCAAAGGGAGTTCAGAAGAATCCTCTCCATGGTACACTTCAATAAATGCATTATCAAGCTTCTCATGAGGGGGGACCATCTAGTACTAAAAAAGCTTCTCATGAGGAATCTCATAATCTTCACTCTAGTCTAATGGTGTCATCCCTGTAGTGAGCACCACAGTCAGTTTGCCAGCCCTGGATTGCAAAGCTTGTGAGGTCAAATTACTGAGCAGAGGATTTATTCTGATCAAATTAAACACCAGAAACCATTAGAAAGTGAATAATCATCCTTATAGAACAAATCTTCTTCTGATGCTACCAATGTAGCAGTGATTCCAATAGAAACCTTCCACGCCCATGGAGAATTTATTGTGGTCACTCTCTAACCTGTACTATGTTAGGTTGGCCCTTGGGACACAATATAATCCTATCTGACCTCTCCCTTAGAAAATCAGCTTTAAAATATCTATGCAAATGAGTGCCAAGTTCTTCTATAGCAGATCCCAGAAGCTTACTAGATTCTGCTCAGTGGCTAATCCTAGACTGGTTACTGGTGATTAGACCACTTAAAACAATATAAGTTTTTAAAAAGAATAAACTAAAATTATTTGGAAAGTATTTTATTGAAATTAAGTATAGTAATTTTCTACGTTTGGTAATTATTTATTGTAATAAATAAACGTAAATTATATCAAACTAGATTTGGGGTATAGAAATTTTTGCGTCTTCATGATCTTCTAGTGATATGGCATCTGACTACCACTTTAATCACGAAGTCCATTTGGCTTGGTTATCATATCTGCATGCTTTATCTTGTGGGGATTACCCCTGGACCAGGATGTCCAAGGGCCCGTTTTTAAGTTCCCAATTCTGGGTTGTAAGCTATAGCTCTGCCTTGAGTATTGCTTCTTTACCCAAGCTGGTAATATTCTGTTCACGTTTTAAGTTCACTTAATGGCGCTGCATTAATGCGCCTCACATCAGGTTTCCAAGCAACTATCATATCTGTTGATTGCCACTTTGGGTAAAAATCTGATAGGAAAGCTCGAGCACCTGCGTTGGGGTAATTTGGGTGGGTCATTATGTCATCATTGGCTGATTGCAGTTTAAAAGGACCACCATGGGTATAAAAGGAGATCAATTATCATATTTTTAGTGGCAATTTGTCGTCTTCATATACAGACTCTCTTCAATTGTCAGAGATAAATATATTTTGGTTGATGTCATAAGACCAAATGGAAAATTTGTTGGGTTGCCTGAATCTATTAAAGGGTTTTATTTTCAACTTCATTATGACTAGTAAGTTGCCTGCAACTTCTCCAGACTTGTTTTGAAATCTATTCAAACCATAAGTTGAGAGATTAATTTCTAATGCTCCACGGCCTCATCCACAGCAATTATAATATTTATTAATAATTTAGTGGTGTTTTAGACTATGGTTCAGTATTAAGCCTCCTCCCATAAGCCAGCTAAACCTCAGACGTATACCATGCTATTCTAATTTAACCAAAAATTTGGGTCTTATTAATTAGAGTTAATGAATACAGTGATTTTATTAAACTATCCAATCTCCACCTTGAAAGATTTTTACATGCTAGATAAAATGCTCAATTCCCTCTTTAATTCTGTGTCCCCTAGAAAAATCTGCTCCTGTCATGGAGCGTTCTGATAGAATTAATAAGAATGGCCTGGAACTCAGGGTAGTAAATACTTAAAATACCAGTCAGAATACCCTAGGCACAGTCATCCATATTGATGGATGAAAATCAAAAAGCTAGTCTTAAGGACTAACTAGGATTTTTCAATATAGGAAATCATCTCTCTAGTATTTCAACAAACTCTTAAACTCACAGATAAATTATATGTTTTTTGTAAAGTTTTTTTAGAAATTAAAATGACAAAAAAGGAAAGAAAATGGGGCGCCAATGGTACCTGTTGTGGACCACTGCCTAGATGCTTGCACAACGGGAAAAAGGGACTAAATTCACTGCCACTGATGGTATTTTACAACTTGATTATGGCAGATTGGCATCCCAAACCATTTTTCATACTGACTCAGATCCGACCTGATCATGTGGATTCACATAAATTTAACTAGTAGGAATATTAATTCTGCCATGACCACACTTGGCACAATGACAATGACGTCCCCAGCGGGCAGAAGGTTACACCCATGGCCAGGCCACATATGGATGGCTCCATTGGGTGAAAAAAAGTTGACTACGCTTGCACCTGTCAGGGATGGGCCATTTACGCAATTAAAAGGGAAACTTGCCAGATGAGGATTTTTAACTCAAAACTAACTTAGGATTCTTAATTTTATTGGAATGCAATTTGACCTCCTGGAGGTATGCAACTCAACCTTTTTCACTAAAAGGATTCACAGATATTCCTTCTTTAGACATGCACCAACTACCTTCGCTGTCAATGGCTTCTGCCCTCCACCTCCTCCTGGCATATTCATTAAATTTTTCCCATCAACTCTTTAGTGGTAAACATAGGCGGAGGAGGCGGGATCCACTAGTGATATGCCTTTACCCGCCACTCATCTACCACATGGGCTAAATCGCCCAGGGTAATGTAAAGAACGGCCGCCAACTTCCTCCTTTTTAGTTCAAAATGGGAATTGCTCCTGGTCCAGCTGCTTGGGTTGTTTATCAAGGCTTGCATTACCCTTTCCTGTTTGAAAAGGGGTTCACCACCACCAGGAACATGGGCTAGCGGAGCATCTTTGTGCGCCTTAGGAAGATCTATTTCCAGGATGGGAGCAATCTTCTGGTGGGGGGACAAGAAGCGTGTGGGTGCGCCAAGAGGAAGGCTTCACTAAATTTAAAACAATAGGCACAGTTGCAAGCATTAACCCAGATTTTTTCATATGAGGGGAAGCCATTAACGCCATCAGATACTGCACCAGGTGACGCAAGCAAAGAAACGCCAGAACAGCCTCCACTTCTGTTTTCATTAAGTCTTCAATCATTACCACCTCAGGTTCTGTGGGTAGCATGCCTTTAAATGGCAATAGCTGGGACGTGTGGAAGATGTGGCCCTGTTTCCATAGATTGTGGAGCGCCAACCTGAAAGCGCCATTTTCAGAATCCTCTACAACCTTGTGAGGGCCTGACTGCTTACTTGCAAATTTCCATGAGGGCACCTTCATGCACAGGGGGTGGGTATTAAGCATGACTGAACACACCATGATCTCATGAACGGGCAGGCGTTTCTGATCTGAAAACTGCTTGTAATTGCCAAAAGTTTTGGTCAAAAGCTCCTGGACCAGGGTTTTGGTGTTCCAGATTTGCTGTAAATGTTCTGCCACTGCTAGAACAATGTGGGCAAACCCATGGCTCAGGGGGAATGAGGGCTATACCCCAACATGGCTTAATAAGGCGAGAACCCTATAAAAGCATGGGAGGCATTACTGCAAGTATCTGCGCCAATGAAAGGACATCCGCCCAGGTGTCCTCCATGATCCGTAGCATAACAATGGAGATATTGCTCAAGATCTGGTTACCCCACTCCCTTTTAATATTTGACTGGGGGTGATATGCTGTGGAGCAGCAAAGGTGAATTTTCTTAATAGACAGAAGAGCCGTCCAGAAGCGCGCCATAAACTGTGGCCCCCTATCGCTCACAATTTCTCCTGGCAACCTGAACATTAAAAAACATTCCCACAAAGAGACGAGCAACCTCCTCAGAAGTAATAGTGGACAAAAAAAGGATATACAAAACAAACTTGGTATAACAATCAACATTGACCATAATCACATTGTACACATCAGATCTAGAGAGCTCAACAATGAAGTCAACTGATATCAAAGTCCACGAGCCCTTGGTCTGCTGCATGGATGGAGAAGGCAATTACAACTGGAGCAATCAGATTTCGCCCATGTACACATTATGCAACTAGCGATCCATGCTGGAATGTCCTTAGAAATCCCTGCCCAGTTATATGTGCGCTTGAACAAATTATGGCATTCCTTAGTGCCCAAGTAACCCACCGCCAGAGTGACATTATGATCCTAAATTATTGCATCGCAGAGTTGAGGTGGCACCCACTGACTTGGCCTAAACTGACCCCACCTCCCCCAACAAATAATGGGGCCACTTATGCGTTGGCAGCACCAGCTGGTCCAACAACTACTGGCCCTCCACACAAACCAACTGGCTCGCAAAAACCTGAGCGACGAGGGGCGCATCTAAGACCCAATATGCCACTGAAATTGCAGCGGGGTAATGGCTAGAATTTGAGATGGCGGAATTACCACAGTTAGCTCCTGCTCATCCACTCCACCGGACTCAATGCAGGGCTGTGTATCAAAAAGTTGAAAAGTATATTTAAAGCCCTTTCACAAATTTGTCTTATAATTTAAAATAAATAAGTTGTGATACATCCGGCCTGAGAATGCAGCAGCTTCTGTAGCTTTTTAAATCCATGAGGGCTTGATGATCAATCTGCACTGTCACCTCATACCATGCGCCCTGTAGAATGTACTGCCAGTGGGTAAGAGACCAGGACTTGAAAGCACTTTTTATTGGAGATGGCTCAGGACTGCTCAGACATAGTGAACTTGAAGGGAAAATATGCAAATGAGTGTTCCAAACTGTAATGCTCTTAAAGTAATAATGCCCCTAAAGTAGTGAATGAGGCATTGTGCACTACAATAAATGGTTTCATGGATCTGCATGATTGAAAATAGGAGGCACTAGGAATACCTTCTTGATGGCATTGATGCCTGCTGGAACTCCTCTGTCCAGAGAATTGGAGAATTTTTACCAGTCAGGGGGTGCAGCAGCGTAGTTAACTGTGAGAGTGCGGGGGAGAATTTTTTAAAAAGTTGTTTATGCCCAAGAAGCTACGCAACTGCTTCTGGGTCATAGGCGTGGGCCACTCAAGGATCACCTATAGCCTGCTAGGGGAATGTCATACCCATCCTTCAGGACCACGTTACCAAGAAAGGTATTCTCAGGTTTGAAAAACTTGCAATTGGAGGGCTTCACACAGAGCCTGTTTTTTGCAAAGCAGCCAAAACTGCCTCCAAGTCCTTCTCATGATGCTCAGAAGTGAGGGGATACTTTTAGATATTATCAATATATTCTACAGCACAGGAGAACTGGAGGTCGCCCAGCATGTCATTGATCATCTTCTGGAATGTAGCCAGAGCTTTATACAACCAAACGACATTACATGGAAGTGGCAAAATCTCTTATAGTACAAATTTCTTGAAACTACTGATGGACCTTCGCCACACAAATCTGATTGAATACAATTACAGGATTGAGTTTTTAAAACATTTGAAATTTTGCAATCACCTGGCTAATCGCCTACTCAAGAGGAAGGGGTAGGGATTGTGAACGGTGATGTTGTTTCGATGTCTATAGTCCATACATGGCTGCAAGGTGTCATCAACCTTCTGAGCAAATACTATGGGAGAGACAATTGGTTTGGTCATCTTGAACAGCCATCCTTTTTCGAGCATATCATCTAACCACACCTCCAAGGCCTTGTCCTCCTGCTTCATATATGGATTATGGGACAGTTATTGTTGATTAAATTTACAGTAAAGCAGAAGACTAAATCATACATAGAATGAGTGATTAGGAAGTTAGCCTTTTCCATTTCAAAAATGTCCTAGAACTGGGTCAAGTTAGGAGGGAAATATGTCGGAAGTGCTGTGAGAGAAAGCGGCCAAGCAATTAATCCCACTGCCCCTGCAGGGGAAAAAGTATTTAT
Organism: Massospora cicadina; assembly: GCA_022478985.1. Lineage (NCBI taxonomy): Eukaryota > Fungi > Entomophthoromycota > Entomophthoromycetes > Entomophthorales > Entomophthoraceae > Massospora > Massospora cicadina. The sequence goes on along the minus strand of JAKSZP010013604.1, from coordinate 63,746 downwards.
CAGCAGAATTTCGCCCACGAGTGAAGATTCTCAAATGACAAGAACTTGGGTTCCTTGTTGATACATACCTGTTGCCATTGTCATCAACAAACCTCAGAATAATGGGATATAACAAATCTGGCACCGTAGTAAACCAGTCACAGAGGCCAAACCCATGTACCACAAATGGTACTGGGCGCTACACCAGGCAGCAGGTTAGCAAAGTTGATGACGCAATCAGAACTGAGGACCTAACCTTCAAAAAGATCAAACCACTGTGCACCCTGTAAACTCATAAAATTCCTGAGGGCTCCTGTAAAAAAGAGCCTCAACATAGACTACGTGGGTGCTCATCTGGAAATTAACTTGCAACAAGAAGTAAGCCTAATCTTGTTTTTTTGACATGATGTGAGACTCATCTGAAAGAGAAAAATATCCACCAAATTCCTCCAGCCCATCTGCGGGAACTGAAGGTGGGTCTGATGTCTGAACAAAACTAACTTCTTTTTCCCCTCTGCTTATATGAGGGGCACAAGTGGATTCATATATACTTTCTCCCATAAAGTGGCACTGTCAACTGCGAGAATATAAAAATTGGCATCTCCAATAGTAGAAGGAGGACGCAAATCTGTAACCCTAGAATCAACGCCTCCACGCTGCAACCCATGAATTTCTGCCTCCTCAAGGAAAAGAGGAAACTCCAGGTTCTCCACCATCAGACCTGGGGGTAAGCCCTAGTGGTGTTAGTCCAAAAATTTAAACCGCAGCGTAGATGCAATCCACTTAATGGGTAAACCTTACAGCATGCACCATTCTAGCTGACAAGAAAACTTTCCGTTTATACAACTGAACCAACGCAGCATCCCAACCATGGGGCAGGATGGAGAAGGATGAAGATGTGGGTCAGTCCATTATGTCATGGAGCGTGCTGATATCAACAAGACTGTCCTAGAACTCTGGGTGGGCGAACACCCAAAAAACCAGTAAAAATGCTCTAAGTACAGTCATACATATTGATGGATGAAAAATAAAAAAGCTAGACACAAGGACTAACCAGGATTTTAAAAGTAAGAAGTCATCTTTTAAGTATTTTAACAATTTTTAAAAAATCACAAAATAAATTTAGATGATTTTTTAAGAAATATTCATAAAATAAATTAATGGGATTGAAAATTGGAGGACAATGGAAACTTTTCTTTCTCGTTGCAATCACTTTTGCAACCTATTCAATTCAAGACTGAATCTAGTTTGATAATCTCACAGAGGAGATTAGTCTGCGTCCATGTCAGGGAGCAGTTGGGCAAGCAAGGTAAGAGGAGCAAGTGGAAGGCCCACGGCCTCCAACGTTTGAAAACGCCCCGGAGAATCCGGTGGAATAGACAAAAATCTTAAAAAACTGGCGGTCACAATTTCCCCAGAGATACTCACATGGCAAGCACGATGCAACCAGTACATCAACACGCCACACTCCCAACCACTTTCATCAGTAGAATTTGGAGTCCGCGTGTATCTGGACATCCAAAAAACAGCCTTATGGGAAAAATTTTGTGAAGACGTACACAAAATTTTCCTGACCGTGGTGTACGTTGCACCTCACTCCATGTCACGCGGTTGGCTGGACCTAGGTTTCAAAAGCAAAAAAGCAGCAGACGAGGCTGCAGCAGTGTGCATAGTGGTCAACCTCCCCAAAGGGCATCAGGTTGTCGAAACCAAATGCACCAGATGGACAAAATCAAACCAAATTTTCCTCACGTTTGACTTTTTGCCTAAAAAGGTAAAACGTGACATTTTGGAACAACACCTGAAAGATGGTCTCACCATATATGGCGAAATACAATCTTTCAAAATGCAACGCTTCACGCTGATGCCACACCTGTGCACCGGCAAAGCCATAGCAGTTCTGACCCCAACTGAGGAGATCGCAAAGGACCTAACCCAGATCCCGCACTCCACTTTTATTGATATCGCAGGGCATACCACACACCCATTCTGGGTGACCGTGGACAGCGCGCCCCCCATTTGCACCCACTGTGACGCGTTCATCCATAAGGCACATGCGTGCCCCATCAAGGAGGGCATCACATTCCAAGAGCACCCCTTGGCGGCCATGGCCAACGGAGAGGTGCACTATGAACCAACTGCAAGCACCAAGGAGGCTTTCCCATGGGGAGCACAAGGCTGCTACCTATTGGTAAAGCCTATCTCCCCACAAGAATGGAAGAAGGCCAAGCAGGCCCATAGGGCCACAGCCAAGGAAACAGCCAAGACCACCACCGCTATCCCACACTCACAATGCCAGGAGGATATGGAAACCTTTGCGGTGGAAGCAACTTGGGAATCCATCAACCAATCAGATTGGGAAGCCCATGCTGAGCGGGCCACTCAATCCAAGGATCTGATAGGAGACTCGATCTCACCCAATCGTTGCACCCAAGCCCTGGTCAAAACTGACTTGAGACCTATCCCAACTGGAATTTTTTTTTGACCTGCTCAATGGTGCACTGAACTCATCCACACCGCAAATAATTCGTCTGACGTCAGGAAAAAAAAAGTGAAGGCCAAAGCCAATGTATCTTTCCACAAAAATCAACAAAAACTCCAATAGCGTTGCTGCTAACACCCACGCTGCTGTGAAAGCCCATGGGGACCTTGAAGAGGCTGGTGGGCCTGAGGGCCCACCCCCTCGCACCTAAGGTGTGATGGGGGAAACCTTCACTTTAGGGACGTTGAATATCACCAGACTCAAGGCCTCCCCGTCCCAGGCTAGGAAACTGAGTTTTTTACAACACAATTTACCCATGGATATCCTGGCCATCCAGGAGTCCCACTGTCCACGAGGTTCTGAGGAAACTTGGAAAACAATGCTACTCCCATCCCTATCCTTTTGGTCGAAGCACTGTGGGGTGCTAATCTGGAAAAATAATTTTTTCTAATTCGTATCCTCAGAAACATTCCTAAAAGGCTGAGTGCTTGTCGTCACCTTCTCATGGGCTGATGTAGCGCACGCAATCATCAACATCTATGCCCCAAATGGTGCACATGAGTGTCGGGATTTTTCTCATTGGTCAAATCCCTCCCACTACCCCCTGATTCTTTCCTAGTCAGCGACATGAACTGTTGGCTAACCTCACCAACAGACCGGTGGCCTCCCTCACCCCACGCCCCACAGGGTCACATAGAACTACACGTTCTAAAGGCCACCCTTGGTTTAATGGATGCGCTGCTGCAACATGCCCCGCTGCTCAAAAAAATGATGCATCCCTACGTCCACAATGGCCAATTAAGGTCCATGACCCGCATTGACCTTGTTCTAATGCCGGCGAAATTCCAACCCCACATCTCCCACTTCAAAACAACGAAAATAGAATTCTCCAACCACTGACTGGTCTCAATAACCTACCACCTACCTGTCACAGTTGCTAAGGCCCCACATTGGTGCAAAATCCGCCCCCCAAGCTCGCATCGCCAGGATTTTCCACATGGGTGGAAGAGGCAACTTTGGCAAAAAAGTTTGTTGCACCATTTTGTGTGGACCCCATTTCCACATGGGCAACTTTCAAAGAGGACACCATCCACCACTCTCACCATCTCTCCTCCAGACACTCACGAGCCACATCGCCAGTTATCTCGCACGCTCTGGCATAATTGGCACACTTGGAGTCCAACATTCCAGCTACAGGATACAGCCCTGCATGGGGCTGGAAGTGGGCGGAGGCAGCCGCCCACCTCAACGCACTCGAAAGGTAACACAAACATCAGGTTTGTGTTCAATACAGGGCCACATGCATCACAAAAGGCGACAAATGCACCACATATTTCTTTAAAAAAATTTCGCACCATGCCAGAGCGTGGCCTGCACACAGGTGTGAAGATTGGATAATTCTATTGTGGACACACCAGCTGAAGTGGCAATTGAAATGCAAAAATATTACTCCGAGTTATACCAAGCTGAACCAATTCAGCTGGCCGAAGTGGCAATCAAAATGCAAAAATATTACTCCAAGTTGTACAGAGATGAACCAATTCAGCTGGCCGAAGTGGCAGAATTTCTCAACCGAGCTCATATCTGCACCATTTTCCAATACCCAGAAATAATGGATTTAATTACTCCAAATGAATTATGGACAGCCATTCGCGGTGCACCAAACTGAAAATGCCCAGGCCCACATGGCATTCCATATGAGTTATAAAAAAGTATTTCAAATATATATCCCCACTTCTGCTTGCCTCACTTAACTAAAGCCTGTTGGAAACGCGCCTCCTACCAGGAGGACATGAGGCCTTTACTGTCACACTCTTCAAGCAAGTTGATAAGCTTGACTTAGCCAACTAGCGCCCCATTTCTCTAACAAACACAGACACCAAAATTTTAACAAAAATTATGGCTAACCAATTAAGACTGTAGCATCTGCCACCATCTCCCCAGAACAGTTCAGTTTCATCCCCAGAAGGTCGATTTGGGATAACGTGCACTCTGTGGCTAATGTATGTCAGTCCACAGCCTCTGGGGCACTTGTATTCTTGGACCAACAAAAGGCCTATGATAGAGTAAACTGGGAATACCTAAGGGCCTGCCTCCATCAATTCCGCCTACCCCCTCACTTCATCAACTGGGTGATGCTGCTCACAGAATATGCAACAATGGCAGTATGTGGCCCTGGCTTCCTAACGGAAGTAGTCCGCCCTCAAAGGAGCTTGCGACAAGGGGACCCCCTCAGCCCACTCTTATACAACTTCAGCCTTGACCCACTACTGCGAAATGTGAATGCCCAACTCACTGGGGTCCGTGTGCCAGGCCAAGCCCCAGTCAAGATATTGGCGTTCGCAGATGATTGTGTGGTTGGGGTGTCTAATAATCAAGATGCACGCGCGCTTGAAGCTCTCATCCAGGAATATTCCCGGGTAAGCAACGCGGCACTGAACGCCTCCAAAACCGAAATCATCCTCCTTGGTCAGTTTCAGAACTGCTGGGCCCCAGCAATTAGTTCCCAACCCGGCCCATCTGCTCGCCCACGTCCACGCCTTACTAACTCAACACACACCGCTCCACTGGTGCTCCCCTTCATGCCAAGTCCTACCATAGGACCAGTGCACCATCTGGGCGTGTGGATGGAGGCAGGCGGATACGCATCAGCAGTAATGGAGTGCCATATTCTGGACAACGTGACGAAGCAAATCGCCTCTCTCAGAGCCCACCCCACTTCCCTTACTGGCAGGGTTGTTTTAGCCAACTCTATGCTCCTATCCAAAGTTTGGTTCGGAGCCCACGCCATCCCCTTCTCCCCAAGCTTCTTCAAATCCTTGTATGCCTTGCTGCAAGGATGGCTTTGGTCAGGCTGCCCTCCACCAGTGCGACTAGAGGTCATGTTTGGCCCTCATCATCATGGTGGCATGGGCCTGCTTGACTTCAAAGCCCATGCTGCCAAGATCCTGGGCACCTGGATCGCGGCCGTCACCGCTCCTACACTCCCATCCCAACACTGGTCCCGCGCAGCCTGCTCCAACTTCTCCTGAGCCTTGGGCCTCAACAATCCATCGAACCCCCACTCCCTGATGAAATGCCTCGCATCACACACATCGGCCACAGGTCCTCACGGGACAAAAACCCACTACAAACGAACTCTTCTCTCCATGCGGAGCGCAGAGTGGAGAATTCGTATTAGTGGACATACAACCCAAAGAGGCCGCCCCTCTCTTCAGTTCACACAAAAGGTACAGGGGCTACCCATCCATGATGACGTGATCCCCATTCGGCCCCATGTCCTATCCAGGGTGGACTACCTGGACATGATGGACATCCCTTATTCCATTGAGTCTCAAAAAACAATCTGGAAATATGTACATCACCCTCTGTTGCAGCCTCAAGTCCGCTCCCATGTGTGGCGCTGCCTGAGGCGGGTGTATCGTACAGCTGAGTGCTCTAACGCTTTACACTCATCCTGTGTCATGTGTGGCCAGTATGGAACGCTGTTCCACCGCCTGGAGAAGTGCCCCACCTCTAAATTGATATGGCGCGAAGTTCAACGTCTGCTGGGCCAGGATCAAACGCATCCCTTCAGTCTGTCAAGAGATATGTTTGCTCTATCAATGGCCTCCTCCCTTCCACCCTCCCTCCATGCTCTAATGGTTGCAATCGCCATGTGGACCATCCACACGATTGTCTTAGATGCCATCGCAGGCTCCACCCCCACCCTCCCAGAAACTGTCCACAGATTCCGGTCTCATTTGGTGGACCACTTTCAAGCATGGATGTTTGGATACCTCCCACCACGTCGCCAACAGCTGGTCTCCTCCTGGTTCCCAGTCTGGTTCATCAAATCAGACCCCTTCCTCCACACGTGCGCAATAGTGGCTACGGCCCCTTCACACGTTTTCTCCCCTCCCCATAAGTGGCGTTCCCGCTGGCAACAAGAGATAGCATTGCTTATCTGGGGTGCCTCCCCCGGTACTAAGTTTATCTGTCCTGAGTCATATTTGGAAGTGTCCAACCCATGGTCAGCCTTCCTCGCAATAAATTTAAAAATAAGAAAAATAGTTGACAGTGGCATCTCTCAGTGACTTCTGCCAAAATACTCTCACAATGGGGAACTGAGACTAAGTGCACTGCCATTGATAATATCTTATGATTTGATTTCAGCAGATTGGCATCTTTGATAACTGGGAGCTTTTGGCTACTCAACCTCCTCCTCTGGAGTGAGCACCAATTTTGAACTCTGAAGCTGTGTCTCTTTCCCTATTAAAGCTCGCTTCAGCTCATTAGATTTCATGCACAGGTTCTTTGTATGTGAAATCAATATCATTGCTAGATAATCCTATAAAATATGTAGGTGGTCAATATTAATATGAAGACTAGTATTCAGTTAGTCATTTCAGAACCAATATTTCTCCATCTCAGCTTTCTCCTGGGAAAAGGTACACTCTTATTCAACCCATTAGTGAAGGTACTAAAAACTTTTCAAATAACTAGGGATTCCTATTTTTTCAATTCCTCTTCTGAAGTTAGTAACTTATGGATTGCAACAAAACCTACTGGTAGTAGATTTATTGGTTCTAAGTGAACCTCTACTCTTAACAATTGACTCCTAACTCCGGATTATAGGTTCTCTTATTGGATCTAAAAAAATTATAGTTCAGTGGCCTTCTTGGTGAACTTCTATCCCTTCATAACTCTTAACGCAGTAGCCGCAGAGAACATGATAGTAATAATTAGCTCAGGGATATATGAGCTCTATAACTAATCCCAAGAGTAAAAAAATGCAACGAATATATACCAAATAAGATGTTTTATTATCTACAAGATTAAACTTTATTAAAATAATTAACAAGAATATATATAGGGTTGTGGATTAACTTTTCTGTTGGCTCCCAAATTGGAAACAGCAGCCATCACCTCTAAATTACCCTTTCACAAATCACTCCAGTTATAAATGAGGCTTCTGCTACTCATCACCTAGTTGGGATTCACCGATGGTAAGATAACAGTCCGCTATGGTTGGATTTGGAGGTTATTTCCAACTCACTCATCTAACTTAAAAGAGTAACCCCATTAAGCTAACAACCTGCTTAAGTAATGGAATTCTTTACCCATTATCACAGGTCGCGTTGCCTAAAGGTTAAACTGTCTGTTGCTGACACTAAAAGCGTTGTCAACGCCCAGCAACTACTCAATATACTATTAATTAATAGGCGACAAACACATTCATCTAGTACTAAAAAAAAATAGGCGACAAACACCAATGGACATTACAAGTACTTAAATTATGAATATGAGAATCAACAATCAAATTGCTTGTCTATTGTTGGTGATAATCCTTATTAGAACATTAATTATTTAGCGGATAAAAAACCTAGTTGAATACTGAATTTTGATTAAAGCTAGATTTCTGATTAAAGTTATCATATAGAATGATAACTTTCACAGCCACTAGCGGGATTAATCCCCTAGCAGATAAGCTGATTTATTATAATCAGATCAGGTGGGATAATATGATCATAATCAAAATATTAACAGCATCCCAAACCATTCTCTGATACCAACTCAGATCTAACCTGATTGGATAGATTTACATCAAATCACTTGTAGGAATATTCATTCAGCCATGATTGTGCTTGGCGCAATGATGACTGTGTCTCTGGCAGGCGGCAGGTTGCGCCCATGTCCAGCCCACAAATGGACAGCACCATTTGGTGGGGAAAGGTTTGACTACGCCTGTACCTGTTAGGGACATTCCTACTTGTACAAATTTTGGGTAAAACTTGGAGGGTGAGATATTTTCACCTGAAACTAACTTAGGTCCCATAATTTTGGCAGAATGCAATCTAACCTCCTCAGCAGAATGTGACTCAACCTTTACTGCTGAACTTAGACTTGAAGATGCCCTCTACTGAAGAGCCAATAACCATCCACTGGATATGGCTTCTGCTCTCTGCCACCTCCCGGCATATTCCTCAAATTTTTATACTAACTCTTTGTGGTAAACATAAGCATAAGAGGCGCGATCCACAAGGGGTATGCCAGTACCCACCACTCATCTACCACATGGGCTAAATCGCCCAGGGTAATGTGAGGAAAGGCCGCCAGCTTTCTCCCTTTTTTGGTTCAAAATGGGAATTGCTCCTGGTCCAGCTTCAGGGATGTTCCCCAAGTCTTACAGCTCCATTCTGATGTGAAGACAGCTCATTGGTGAGGTGGCTGCCTCTTAGAATGTCATCTCCTCCTCCAAGCTGATGCTAATTCAGTAACATGATTACAGAACGTGTTCCCCCTCCTTTCTTCCCATTGACCTTTCTCCCTTTAGATATGCATGTCCTTTTTTTTAATCTAAAAGCCAACTTCACAATCCAAGATTTTGCAGCGATAGCATGACAAAAAACCAAAATACCTGCACCAAAATTGCCACATTCAACTTGCTCCCCAACACCACCAGACAAACTTAATAGGCTCTTGTTAATTATATTGGCGGACTTAACCATAAAAACATGTTTTAAATGTTTCACCCTTAGAAATTTTGAGCTGCATATCCCAAAGCCCCAACGCCATTGCTCTCTGCCTTGACTGTAACTTGCTTTAGGATGAGGAAGATGCCGCTAGGGATGAGAACTAAACTCCCCTTCCCTTATATCATGGTCAGATAATCAGGTTTCCGCTTTCCTACCTGGTTGGTTATGTTTTAGTTTTTTTTGCGTTTTAAACGCTCACTTTGGGCGGTTAAGTCACTTGTTAGGGTTTTATTTTCTTTTATGCTCTTTAGGCAGTTGGTAATGTTTATTTCCTAGTTGGTTTACCTTAAATAAGCAAAATTTTTATTTTTTTAGTACCATGTTATTTTAATTGTTGAAAAAAACCATAGATTTAAATCTACTCCCTCTGCTCCTGTTAATTATTTATTATAATTGTTGTGATTTCATGCATATAATTTACAAATCCATAAACTTATGAATTCTTTACTTTAATACTAGGCTTACTTTTAGTCATCACGCATTGTTCTTCATCTCCCCTATAAGCTTCTTTCCCAATATTATCCCATAATAACTTTATGTTCAATATACTCATTATCCTCATTCTATACCCTGTCAATTGTATTGTTAAAGTGGGACATCAGTGTATGAGCTGGCAATCAACTAAAACTATTCCATATAATAGTTCATTAAAGTACCATCAGATACCTGAACTTAGTTTATTGCTTCATGAAGTTTTTTTCTGGCGTATAATATCTATACAAGAAACCTAGGAATATAGCTTTGCTTAGCTCTTCTATATGATAATCTGAGAATTGGGATTTTATTGGCAAACATCTGCCTAGTAGTCAAAGTGAGATTTGGAGGATTGGCAAATACCTCTACTTTTGAAGTAGTATTTATGACCATTTAATACTTTGTGTAAGAGTTTCAGCTTCACCCATATAATTAGATCAGTTGATTCACCCCTTTCAAAAAAAAAAGCTGAAAAGATCCCAAGTTCTTCCATTGAGAAAAAGATAGCGGATCTAGAGCACACCCTTGATGAACGTTTGATTTTCCCACCCCTCATTTTTTTTCATAACATGCCAAAGAGCAAAAAAGATTGATTCCGCTATAAAGTTCAATTTGGCTAATATTTATGCCAAGAAAATCTAGAAAATCTGCAACGAAAACCAAGAGCAAGTGGATGGATCAAGGTTAAAACCCAGTGAGACTGCAAAAACAGAAATTGATCTTTTGGAAACCCCTCATACGATAAGAAAAATCTTGTTAAAAAAATTGCAAGTGATGCATGTGTTGAGTTGCCGCCTGATGCGCGCAGGAAATAGTAATGGGGATGCCTACATAGTAGCTGATTGTATGAGACTAAATTAAGCTGATAGGGCAGGCGCTTTGTATTACACAGCAATAAACGAGACTTTGCTCATAAGAATAAGATAAGAAACTAAATAGAAATAAGATAGCTAAAATTCTCTTAAAATTACTTAATATAGAATTAAGAAAGCCTTCTTATAGTACCGTTGAAAAGGAAAGGGAAATCATGATTCAATAGGAATAAAGTAGTATCTCTTTCTGCTAAGCATCACTTTTCGAAAATCAATTCAGCCTGAAATTTAGCTCCACTAAAGAGATTTACAAAAACTATTAGCAAATATGGCGGGAAACCCCGCAAAAGAACCCGCAGGCTATGCCAAACGAGCCAGCACCATCCCCAAATGAAGCAACCCTCGGTTACTCACCTCAGGGTCAACCAGAATCACCCGCTCTCAAGCAGCAGCCATGAAAGCAGGCACCACCCCCAACCTGGAGCTACTCCAACTAGCGCCAGTTCACCTGATCGCACTTCTGCAACCTGCACGCCTAACAGCTCTGTGTGCGCTGCCTCCCACCAACCCACTGGGCCTTTTCCAACCAAGGAGGCCATCACCCACGCGGTTTTAATGGCGTCTGCTCAGTTGAATGCAACTCAGCCCATCCAGACATTCACCTCCACCATTGTGTCAGCTAATTCAGCCCCATCTATTATTGCTGACGCCGTGTTTCTGGCTCCCTCCATGAGGGGCGATACCCAGCTACCTGGCCCCCAAATCCTCAGATGTAAGGTTGGATTAGCCGCACATTCTGGTTCACTAAGCACCAAATTGGGACAATCTACTCTTCCCAATGAGGATTCAAATGGTTCGGATTTTGGAACTTCACACCAGTTCCAATCTCACCCGTCCCATTTAAACCCCATAATCGGCACTTCTCAAGTCGGCACTTTATCTTAATATGCTGAAAACGACCAATTCACCAATCAGCCAATGAGTTTTGCCCACGAAATCACAGCAAATACTCGGGCTGAATTTACCCAAATAGATTGGGATGGTGATGAAACATCGTCCTCCTCCCAATTGGCTGGAGTTAATTCCAATCTGGATGGGACTCCCCAATTTAGCGAGGCCCAACAATCACCTGGCCCCAAACCCTCGGATGTAAGGTTGGATTAGCTGCACATTCTGGTTCACTAAGCACCAAATTGGGACAATCTACTCTTCCCAATGGGGATTTAAATGGTTCAGATTTTGGAACTTCACACCAGTTCCAATCTCACCCATCCCATTTAAACCCCATAATCGGCACTTCTCAAGTCGGCACTTTATCTCAATATGCTGAAAACGACCAATTCACCAATCAGCCAGTGAGTTTTGCCCACGAAATCACAGCAAATACTCGGGCTGAATTTACCCAAATAGATTGGGATGGTGATGAAACATCTCCCTCCTCCCAACTGGCTGGAGTTAATTCCAATCTGGATGGGCCTCCCCAATTTAGCGAGGCCCAACAAACCGCCCCTCAATTTAATATGACGCCAGCAACTGCTGTAACATTCCAGAAACAAGGGAACTCTGCAAACTTGTCCAAACCACCAGCTCACACTCAACCTGCAATTGCAGCCCAAAGCAAACACAAACGTACCAAAGGAGCCACTGGAGCGTGGCAAAAACCTCTGGCACCAACGCTACCCAAAGCTGATCCCCGTGAAGTGGCGTTTATTGCTGATGTTAAGAAGAAATGGGCCGAAACTAGAGCGCAAAAAAGCTCTACCTCGCTCAACCTCTCCCACGCAATTCGCCTTTATTATGGGCATAACCCTGTTGAATTCTGTACAGAGGATTACTTCTCATACTTTGCAGCGATTGCGGAGACATTACCTATTAACACCACCATCCATGAATCAGTGGAGGGCCACTACATCGATGTGGGCTTTACTGAAGCTGCCCTTGCTGACCATGCTGCCACCCTCCAGGTCATTATTCCACGCAGATCTCTTCGCATCTCCCGCACACGCTCTCACCTGAAGAAAATTTCATGGGTTACTTTTTCCAACCTACCAACGACTGTTGATCCTGAGTCTCTTAAACTGGCACTCCATCGTGGTTTAATGGAGTTTGGGTCTGTTCTTTCAGTGGACTTTAGCGTCCCCTCTTACTATGCTCCCACTCAAAGAGCTCGCACTGCTAGGGCGTCGTTCATCCCCTCCCCCACTGTATCCAGCAACATTGAGGTTATTCCTCGTGTGGCGGTAGTTGGGGCATGCCCTGAGATCTTTTTGTCGACCCTGATCAGGCGCGCCCCCGGCGTTCATGGTGCAACGCCCTTGGACACTTGTATAGTGGCTGCACAGCTCGAAAACAAGCCCTCTTAGCCACCACCCAGGGGCCTAAACCAGGCCAAAAACGATCCCACGTGGCTGCAGCAGCAATTCCACAACCCACACAATGGGTTCCCGTTCAAGACCTGTCCCCTGAGGCCTTACGCCTAGCAGTTGAAACAGCTAACCCCACTATTGGTATGGGTTACCTTCGCGCTCATGCCCCCTTCCAATGGGCACCCCCTCCAATCTCCCAGAGTCAACTCCCTCTCTCACCAAGCGCAAGGCATCTCCCACAGGGTGCCCCTCGTCAGCCACCCCCACTCAGGGCTCCGCGGCACCCCCACCAACCTCCACCAGCGATTTATCGCATCAACCCTCAGCTCCCAATGGAGCTATGCCCACCAGCATGGACTGGCAACTCGCGGCCTGCGGTAGAAGTGCCACCTCAAAGAGTCCTACCCAAACCCCACAGTCCATTTCACGCGGATCCTTTGCAGTGTTGGAGGAAGTGAATATGGACTCAGACTCATCAAATGGGGACACCGCGGAGGTCACCATTGAGCACCCTAAGGTCCTTCCCCTGCAACGGAGCGGGGGCAGCATCCTAGGCTGGCTTACTGGGTCCTCCGCCCCCCACCCTCTCCTTCCCCTCAGAACCCTCGACGCTCCTCACGGATTGCAGCTAATAGTCAAGCTAAAGGACTCAAAACTAGCCGCCTCACAGCAGCAGGTTTAAGCGCTGGCAACCCCCAGGACATGGAGGGGAACAGATATGAGTCCCCATGGCAGCACCCTGGCCCTGCAATCCATCAACGCAAATGGGTTGCGGGACTTTAAGCGGAGAGCCCGCCTCCTCCAAAACTTCAGGTCAGCACAAATTGACATCGCTGCTGTCCAGGAGCCCCATATCCTCCCCCACGAACAATCTGCATGGAATGAACAGTTTGGAGGCAACTCCTTCTGGACAAACCATGCCGCCCTTATTGTTTTGAATCCCCGGGTTAAAACCCATTCTTTTTCACAATATCTAGGTGGCCGCCTCATACTGGCCAAACTCACCACTCCTGACTTCTCCTTCTTCGCTGCAAGCATCTACCTGCCTAATGCAGGTCAGAGCAAAATCGGCTCTTGGAAGAGCTCCTCCAACTCAATCTCCCACGGAATACAGTCCTCTTAGGAGATTTCAACACAACCATAAGTCGCGTCCGTGACTCTTACCCCCCTGCAGCAAAGGAACGCCCTGGATCAAGTCGCCTCCAGGATTTCCTTCGCCTGAGTGGCTTTATAGATGCGCTTCCACCCTCCGCGTCTGGCCTAGGTTGCATGACTAGGATCCAGTATGATGGAGGAGCTTTCCAGTCAGCGTCACGCATAGATATGGCACTGATTGGCCCCCTGCTAATTGGCCGCGTCTCCTCTCCCATCTCTCGTGACAACCATCTGAGTGATCACAGGTCACTCATCGTTGTCCTCACCACCACACTTAGACCGTCGCGTAGGTTCTGGCCTAGGGTTGCCCCAGCTCTTCTCAACAACCCCTTCACTAAGGAGAAGCTGTCTATGACCATCCGGGAGACTCTCATCGGCCCCCCACCCCACCTGCTTGAACACAAGGCTAAATGGGCGGTGACCAAGGAGGGCATCACCCGCGTTGCTTACAACTGTGCCAAAGCCCAGATGACTGCAGCTCGCGCCAGAGTCAAAAGGGCGGAAGCCAGAATCAGACATCTAGAGCGAAACTGCCAGCCTTCTCCCTCTCCCAGATGGTTGGAAGACTGGGAAGCGGCGCAGGAAGCACTCCGCTTGGAGCTCACACTGCAGGAAGAACGGGCAGCAAACTTTACAACATCTCGTTACTATGCTCAATGGGAACGCCCCACCCGCTTCTTCTTTCAGAAACAGAAATCCCGGTCAACAGCGCAGGATATTACTGCACTGAAGATTGGCACTACAACCACTTCAGATAAGGAGGAAATCACGCAGGAACTACACCGCTTCTACTCCAGCCTCTTCCATGCCACCCAGGTGGACCCATCGGACATCCAAGACTTCCTGTGGCGGGCTCCAGAGCCGCCCATTGACCCACGGGCTGTGAGGCTCTACTGGCGCCTATTTCCATCCAGGAGGTGATGGAAACCCTTCTGAAATCCCCACGGCTTAAAGCCCCAGGCCCAGACGGAATAACCTTGAGGTGTACCTTCTGAACCTGCAGTGATAGCCAGAACCCTCCGCGACCTCTTTGCTGCACTCTTGGTGAATGGCGAGGTCCTCCCCGACTCCAGAGGCTCAATCACGACCCTCATTCACAAGAAGTCAGACCGTGAGAACCTGGCGAACTGGCGCCCCATAGCGTTGATCAACACAGACCACAAGCTCTTCACGAAGCTTCTGGCCAACCGCATCACCAAATGGGTGTCACCTCGCCTCTCCCCATCCCAGTACGGTTTTATTCCGGGGAGGTCGTTATGGGACAACTACAATGACCTTCACGTGACTTTGACTGCTAACTCTCATAAGGTGAATGGCTTTGTGGCTCTCCTGGATATGGAGAAAGCATATGATCGGGTAGCCTGGAAGTATATTGATGCTTCCCTGGCCCGCTTCCATCTCCCACCCGCAGCTAGGCGCTGGATATCAGCGCTCTATGACCAGCTCCACACCAGAGTCCTGGCGCCAATGGGTTCTACAGTGGCAGTACCAGTTGGACAAGGTCTCCGGCAAGGGGACCCCCTGAGCCCTTTCCTTTTTAACATCACCCTTGACCCCCTCTTGGCCTCCTTACAGGACAAGCTAACAAGGATCTGGTCCCAGGTAAAGCCCCCACACGCACCATGGCATTTGCAGATGACACTGCCATTGCATTTGGCTGCCCTGGGGATGTTGCCCTCGCTGCTGTGACCATTTAGAGGTACACCAAGGCGTCCGACGCCATGGTCAACACCTCCAAGACAACAGTTATACAGGTCGGCTCCCCCACCTTCCCCCACCATTTGGTATTGAACCTGAGCGCGGTACCTTCCGTCACCTGGGCGTTCTCACCAACCAACAAGGAGTTGCGTTAAAAGACAATGAGGACTTGCTCCTTGCAGCAGTTAACTCCAGGATTGCCAGCTGGAACCGGCGGCACATCACCCCCCAGGGTCGAGCTCTGATGGCCAATGTGTTCCTTCTCTCCAAAGTCTGGTTCTTAGCGCACGTCTTCCCATTCACAGATGCCTTTTATACGCGGCTTAATGTACTCCTCCGCTGTTGGATCTGGGGCTCAAACCATCCACCAATGGCCCTCTCAACCATTGCCCGACCCTGCAATGAAGGGGGCCTAGGGCTTCTGGACACGCGATCCCACGCCACCACAATCTTCCTGAAGTTCCTATGGCCGATTATCTGCTGGGACGCGACCCCCATGCCCCAATGGGCGCCCGCCCTCCGCCGGTCAGTGTCAGCAGCTCTGGGTCTTCCTAGAGCATCTCTGACCTCATTAGGGAGTGGCTCACAAACCACCCAGGCCATCGCCTAAAACCATCCTCATCCCCCTACTGGAACCAGGCTCTCCTAGCCCTGAAACGAGTAGGCGCGCGGATCCAACATGCCTTCCCATACAGAAGGGAAGACCCTGGCCTAAGCCCACGTCGCCATGCAATTGTGCACAATGGACAAGTTGTCACAACTCGCCTCAACCCCCAAGATCGTCCTCCCATCCGCCCAAGGCTCCTTGAGCTCCTCCCTCCCTCCGTGAGATTTGACCTTAAGGAATTGTGGAAGGACGTCTATCACCCCATCCTGTCAGCAAAGGTGTCCAACACCTTATGGAGGGTGCTCCACTGTTCATACAGGACAGGGGACCGGACTGGCCCTACCTTCCAGCACCGAAGCTGCCCCCGCTGTGTGGAGCCTATTGACTCCCACCTCCATCGTTTTTTCACCTGTCCAGGTGTCGCCGCATTTTGGCCAAAGGCCCGCGCGCTCCTCCATGCTCAGCACTGGTCTGGACACCCTGTGCAAGACCTCATGTTTGAGCAGACATTGCCTGGTTGCCACCGACCCCTCCGTGTCCTCGCCTATGCCACAGCCATCTGGACCATCCATAACTCTTTCCTTAGTGCTGCCTTTGACCAGCAGGTGTGGACCCTTCCACACATGATCACCCACTTTCAGGTACACTTTGAGATGGCCCTGAAGGTCTGCACTATGTCGCCAACCCTCCCCCGCTCAGTTGTCACTGCAGCACGGCTCTGGCGCGCAAACCCCCTCCCTTTCTCGATGCCTCCTCCCTCCCCTTCCCTCGCCTCAGGCTCTTAGGAGCCCAGGCGTAATTCAATAAACATCGATGAATCCCCCTTGGGTTGGGACCATCTAGTACTAAAAAAAATAGGAATAAAGTAGTGACTGAATGATCATTCTTAATTCCCAAGTGGTTTGTCCATCATTGCATTAAACATAAAAATTCAGCTGAGCTTCTTTAAACATGTAATTGTTTCAAAAATCTGTTAAATTGGTGTTAACTTCAATTAGGAGCTCTTCCAATAGTTTAGGTTTAGAGGTCTAACTTGCTAGCTTCCAGAATGAAAATCTGATGAAAATATTGGGATCCTTGGGCCATAGATGATTTATTTGTGTGAATGTGGCCTTGGAATAGGGTGATTTATTTCCAAGTAATTGTAAAATGGTTATTAACCAAATTTGGAGTAATTCAGGTAATACTCTGAATTTGAAACTTAAATTGTTGATGTAGCTAACACCTTAATTTAGGATTTATGGAACCATTTGAGTAGCTGGAAGATCAAATCCCGCACAGCATTATATATCAACCTTCTCCTCAGTATAAGGCTTTACATTTTGCATAGGTGAGAATCCAGTGACTATACTTATTGAATAAATTCAAGGAATTTATATTGAATTTAGCACCAACTCCTCATTGGGCGCCCCACCAAAAACAGCATCCATTGCCAATGAATTAGCTGTATGTCACACCAAAGATAAATGATGCATCTGCTCATTCATCCACTTAGTGGTTATCCACCACTGGCTAGATTATGATCCATCATGTACTGGATTCAGAAACAGCGTGTCCCAACACCTTTATCTGACCCCATCAATTTTCATTATTAGGCTAGCAACCTGATTAGTTAATGAGACTTAATTATTCACTAACAGCAGGTTGCGTTGCTTTATGCTAACTGGCAAGTTGCTGCCAATACATGAATTTCAAGTTTCAGCACTTGTAAATAACCCCTTATTGACTGGTGACAAACCCTAATCAATCCATAAAAGATGATTCAATTATTTTTAATTTTTATCTGGGGAAGGCTGATCATGAGATAGACACTTCTAATATGTAATAATAATCAAGCACTAATATGCGATAGGGGCACCCAGAGGAGCTAATGCGGTCTCCTGTTGCCAGTGGGAACGCCAAATAAAGGAAGATGGGTATCATGAGTAGAGGCTTGCACCACTATTGAGCACGTATGAAGGAAAGATTATGAAGTGATGAACCATACTGGAAACCAGGATGAGACCAACTGTCGTTGATGGAATGGTAGATAACCAAACAACCATGCTTGAAAGTGGTCAATAGGTACGACTGAAATCGGCGTACAGCTTCCTAGAGGTTGGAAGTATAGCCTGAAATGGCATCCAAGACAATCGTGTGGATAGTCCACATAGCAATTGACACCACTAAGGCTTGGAGGGAAGGTTGTATAGGGGATTTAAAAGCAGGACGAAGATGTTTTTAGAGAGGCTGAAGGTCTGTGTTTGCTTCTGGAAAAAAAGATGCTGAACCACGCACCAGATCACTTTTGATGGTGATCACTCTTCCAGGCAGTGGACTAGTGCCCCATATTGGTCACACACAACACATGAGGAGTGTGATTTGTTTGATCACTTGGAAAAACAGTATACCCGTTTCAAGGAGCGTCACAATAAGAACAAACTTGTGGCTGCATAAAAGGGTGTGTACTTTTAGATGTCTTTCTGGGTTTCTAGGGAGTATGGGATGTCCAACATGTCCAGATATTTAATTATGGCCATGTTAGGGGACCTCCTGGGTATCAAAATGTTCAGAACAGCTAAGACTTGTACTTCCTGTTTGAAGCGTGGAGTAGGGCGACTTCTTTGGGCGGTGTGCCCACTGATGCCATTTCTCTATCCAGCGCTCTGCATGCGGAGGAGAATTTGTTTGAAGTGGGGCGACGTCCCATGGGGCCTGTAGCAGAGGGATGTGAAGCAACATAGTTTAACAAAGAGTGGGGGTGGGTAGGATTGCTGAGGCCCAGGGTGTGGGAAAACTTGGAGTGGCCACACATGACCAGTGTTGGGCTTAGAATGTGGGGTTAATGACCGTAACAACCCAGATGCCAAGTATTTTGGTGACATGGACCTCGAAGTTGAGCAGGCCCATACTACCACTATGGTGAGGGCCAAACATGACATCCAGGAGCACTGACAGTGGGCGACCTAACCAAATTCACTGTCAGATTCTGGTGGTTGACTCAAAAATAAGCCTTCAAAAACCATCAGATCGGGATGATTATCCTTTCAATGCTTGAGCTAACATTTATATTACCACCTCAAAGCCTATTGCAATCATACAATTTTTTGTGAACATTTTAATGATAATTTGATCAAGTATATTAGCAAAGTGCTTGTCTCAAATATGCTTGCATATTATGTCTAATTTTCTAGGCATTGTATCTCAGCAATTGTTCCTGACTATCATAACACAATCAACTTAATTGTATACAAGTTAATTTGGGGACGTTTCAAAGTTAATATCTGAAAACCCCATGGACTTCAGACAAACAAAAAACGTAATCAATTTCTTGCCTTAGGACGAAATTTGTATGTCAATCCACGTAATTGGCACAATAGCACTTGCGTGGACTGCCCAAAAGTGGTTACCTAGTGCTATTGAGGAAGAGGCCTGCTGACATCCCAATTAGGGGTGCATCATTTACTTCAATTGAGGCCAAACTTTCACAGAAGGTGTGTTTCATCAGCAGTATGCCGAAACTTAAATCTAAAAGATCTTAGGACAATTTTGCATGCTTTTATCGCAATTTTTGTACCTGAAATCACCCAATTTTGAGAATATTTTGCCACCAATGAACCTAAGAAAAGGTTTAAGTTGTAGGCCAAATTGAATGTAAAATAGCTGTTAAAATTTTGTGCTGGAATGTGGCCAGGAGATGCCCTAGAGACATTAATACTGGTGCCTGGCCTTATGAAAATTATCTAACAAATAGCTTAAAATAAAAGCTATATTTACTTTATCCTTTTCCTGGTTTTTATTCTGTATCCTAACCTTGGAGAAGTGTTGACAAACTGGAAGGACTGAATCCCCAGTTTGTATTAAATCCTGCCTCAGAAGAAGTTCCCAAATACAAAGGGAAAATTATGCCCAAAATTGACTGGAAGAGTTGAGGTGAATTTTATAGCCTAGTGAGTTTTTAGTTGGTACGAATCCCAGAAACTACAGGCACTACTAAGAATCAACCATAGAAACTTTGGCCCAAATAAACGTGCAGGATAACAATTTACAAGCGAGTAATCCTCAGATGTTGACAACTGGTGCTCACTCAAGACCAGTTACATTTATAAGATGGATTCCCATGACCAATTACTGGCAGCATCAGCAAGATGAGAAAGCGACAATGAGATGAAAACCAGAAATAAGGAAATTTCAAACTATTTTAATACCAGCCGTCAAGGCTCTGAAGTGGGTACCTCCTACTACCTGGATCTTATCACAGTGGGGGAGCTCATGCAGATGCAATCAGCCTGATTGATCATACATCTTCAAGCATAAAAGGTAAGCTGGAAACCCTATATCCGGGTTTTAGGATTGGTACTTCACAAATTGATCTTTCTTTCAGTCTGTTCTACTACCTTAAGGATCAGGCACTAAAGATGGAGATATATATGAAGTACCGTGACACTTTTATGGCATCTCTTGCCAAACATCTCACAGACAGTCAAGCAACCAATGAATTCCTGGTTCACTTTGTTCAATCCTCAATTAAGCATACCCAGCGAATAATTGCTAGACAAAATCTGGAAATCTACCGTGTGCAAGGGGAGGAACAAATTTCCTGAAATTCCCTACTGGACAAGCTAAATTCCAGTTTTGCTGAAGTCTGAAAAGCAATTGTTGATAATATGGGACTTGCCAATGAAGCTCATGGGAGATTAAACTCCCTTGAGGAGCTTCTGAATGAAGGAGTCCTGAAATTAGCCGCAGAAGTTCTGGCACACCATGGGTTATCAAAAGAATGGGTACAAACTAGGAATAACCGCTGTCAAAAACTGGAAAGCCATTCAGATTACCTATTGTCTCAATCAGAACGACTTACCATACAGGCCACTTCAGGCCAAAGAAATCACTTGGAGTTAAATGTAAAAGTTGATGGCTTTGGAGTATGTTCAGGCCGAGCTGGATACTATCAACAAAAACTTCAAAGACCTTGAAGCAAAGCCAGCCATCTCAAATAGAGATGAAGGTGACCAGATCAAAGAGGAATTTTCTAAACTTTGGACTGTGGTGTCGAGATTGCAGGCTAGAAATACTGAAGTTACTTAGGAAAATTGGGAACTCAGAATTCAGCTATCAACTGCAAATTCCCGAGGAGATAGTATGGACAAAGATAAAAAGCTTAAAAACCAATCAAGCTTTATTAAAAGAAGAGTACAAAAACCTTAAAAAAGAATTTGAATTCCACAAAGAGCAAGGTTGCCAATGCTCGCCCAACTTTGACAAAAAAAAGGAAAAAGCTCTGCTTATCTGGCCAAAAAACAGCATGGGAAAGTAACTAAGGGCCAAATTCAGATGTTAAAATCTAGTAGTTTGGAGCAATATCATGAAATTGAATCATCAGAAGTTGACACCGATGCAGAAACTGATATTTTGAACATCCTTTCTATGCCTAGAGTCCTAGCATCAATCCTGATTCCAGATACTTCCCAACAGGAAAGAGGGCCAATCATGGGCGATGATACACCAAGACGCTCAAGAAGAAGTACAACACCTATGCCTGAAATAGGGCGAGATGACTTCAAACCAAAGAATTTATCAAAGTATAATAAGGATGGAAACGGTCACTCTTTCCTCAAATTATTTTTAAAGCAATAAAAAGAGCATCAGACCATGAAAAAGGATCAGCACTGATTAACTCACTTGATGCCCATAGCTGTGACCTCATTATGCCCTATTTGGGCGATAATTGGTCCTACATGGATGCCAAAATTTCAATAACAAAACAGTTTGAACGCCTGAGAAACTAGAAACCCAAAAAAGAGAGCTTCTTATTATTAAATTCAAACAGAATGAGACTATTAAGGACTTTGTGGATAGATTTTTCCAGAAGGCACAAGTTCTGTGTGGGTGCAATGCAATAGATAAGTTTGACGCCAAGATTGCAATGGAGGATGCGATTATGCCCTTTCTTGAACTGCACAATGTTATGTTGCCTGCCTTCAATGGAAGCTTGGAAATCCAAGAGCTTACCAACTACTTGAGAAGCTGTTCCCATAATTAATACACATAATCGGGCCAAAGATCAGTAAAATCTCGATTTTTGGGCCCAAAAAGCAGCATGATGTTCAACCAGGAGAAAAATTCCAAAAATATGAACCAAAGATTCAAGCAAAACTTTAGTGAACAGGGCCAAATACTTGCCACATTTGCGCTCAACAAGGCATTTTGCTGGACAATGCTTCAGATGGTCCAACAAAAAGCATGAGGTCAACTTTGCTTTGGAAATCAACAGTGACAATGAGATGGGAAAAGAGAAAGTGAAGTAAATGCGGAATTCTCTAACTTCACCGATTTTTAAACTGTTCCACCTGACCCTGATGAAATTCTTAGGGCCAAATATGTTGCTAAAGATAACCTCCACCATATTGTGGCTAATGATGTCATGATGGTCACATCTGAGCCACAGAAAAAGCAATTAAACCTAAAAAATTACCAAGGAAGCCCAAACTGAATTATCAAAACCCTATGCAAAGCAGATTATTGACCAGGGTTTAGACCTCCAACCCAGATGCTTGACCAACCTGCCTAAACTTAACGACGTTCAAGTAGCCATTCCCATGAAGACCTTAGAAGATAACTTACCAGATATTTTCTCAAGCCTGAAATCACACCTGGAATTGGCAGCAATCACAGCATTCACAAAAATTAATATCTCTGAAAACAACTCTGAATGTACTTATGTGGATATAGCAGTAAATAAGGTGCAAGTTCGGGCCATTGTTGATAGTAATGCTCATATCAATATAGTCAGCACAAACTTGGTTAAAAATCTAAAAATTGCGCCCTATGTTGCCCACTGTCAGGAATATGGAATTGCTGGAGCGCATACAACCAAAATTGCTGGGCACCTACAGTACCCTACCACTCAGATTTGGATCTATTGTAGCAACAGCACCTGCCATAGTGTTGCCAGATACAAAATATGATATACTAATTAGGACTGGTTTCCTAAGAAGATATGGAGCTGTTACCAATCATAAGGATGATACTCTCACCATTCTTGCCAGGCTATCCCACTTTACTATAACCGTGATAAGGCAGTTGAAAAAAAACCCTGCCTATGCATAAATCTGGCTTACAAAGCTGGGGTCATCCCAATTGAATATTCCAAAGCTCGGTCAATGATAAAACCACTTCCAACTCATATTAATGAGCCAAATGGCATTCAACTTTGATCAAATAAGACCATCACTATACCATTCAGAGAATAAGTAATCGTCCTGACAGGACTAACAATTAATATCACAGAAGGACTTTACGATGAATTTTATTAACCATGATCTAAATCTCAATTTAAACCATACATTATTCCTGGTCTAATCATTCTGGGACATGTAGAAATACATATTTTATGTGCAAACCTGCAAAATCAGCCCATTCCCATCAGGTGACATCAAATAATCACTTTTCTGCATCTGTTTCCTATCATGGAAATTCACTCATTCCAGGAGTTTGGAACTTTTGTCAAAATAGGGATCCCTGATAAAAACCAACTCAGCATACATAATGTTGTCCCTATGGACAATTTAAGCACCCTGACCAACTCTGAGAAAGGCCAAGCTCAAGAATTATTCTCTAAATATTAAGAAAATATTTGTACAAGATGATTTCAACTTGGGTTGTGCTAATGGTATCACCCACAAAATTAATACAGGAGATCATAAACGTATTCAATTACGCCCAATTAGACGCTCAAAATTATCATAAGAAGCAGTATACAAGGAAATAAGGAACTTCTCAACTATGGCATGCTACTCTCTTCAAAAAGTCCATGGGCCGCAACAATTTTAATAGTGAAGAAGAAGGATGGAAGCAAGCAAGTAGTCATTGACTATTGGAAGTTAAATAACATCACAAAGAAGGACTTTTACCCGCTGACACAAATTGATAATGAATTGGATAGGCTAGGGGAACGAAGTTCTTCTCATCAATGGATCTTATCAGCGGATAATGGAAAATAGATCTTACCAAAGAGGAGCGCAAGAAATGTGCAATCATAACCTAAGAGGGCCTATTCCAGCTGATGAGAATGCCTCAAGGGCTCTGCAACGCCCCAGCCACATTTTAATGGGCAATAGACATAATCCTGGAAGATTTAGAATTGGCATGTGTACTAGTGTACCTTAACAATATCAACTTTTTCAGCCGCACTTTTGACGACCACCTGGAACACTTAGAGGAGGTTTTCAAAAGGCTAGCCGCTGCAAAATTAAAATTCAAGCCCAGAAAATTTGAGTTTTTAAAGAACAACTGGAATAACTCGGATTTATGATTGATAAAGTGGGTCTTTGGCCCCAACCCTCTAAGTTGGATGCAAACTCCAAAATGAAATGTCCCAAATCCAAGAGCGATATTCAACTATTCCTAGGCATGATCAAGTACTATTGCTGATTTATCACTGACTTCGCACAACTTGGAGAGCCGCTTTTATATCTGCTTAAAGATAAGGTCCCAAATGACTGGAACGCATCTTGCCAGGATGCATTTGACCAACTTTAATCAGCCCTATTAAGCGCACCTGTTCTTCAATACCCAGACTTTGATCACAAATTTATTGTCCAAACTGATGCATCCCAAACAGCAGTGGGGGCCATGTTATCCCAAGTCGGAGAAGACAAGAAGAACATCTAGTTGCCTTAGCTAGTCGGACCTTAAATGTTCACAAAAAAACTACACGGTGATGGAACAAGAATGCTTAGCTGATATATATGCTTGCAAGCAATTCTGGGTCTACCCTCATGGTACTCATTTTAAAGTTTTTTCCAATCATGCTTCCCTAAGATGGTTGAATAACTTAAGAGAACCTGAGGGCCAATTAGCCTGCTGGGCATTGAAGCTTCAAGCCTATGACTACACCATTAAGCATCAAGCGGGCGCAAAACACCAAAATGCTGACCTTCTATCCTAACTACAAACTATCGCAACACTTAGTCAGGCCACCAATGAGTTGTTTATGAAAATGATCACCGGAGAGTATCAGGATGAGCTTAAATCCATCCAAAAATACTATTGGATCTACAAAAAACAACCATCAAATACAGGACACTTTACAATATCGTTGAGGACAAAAAGTTCACTTTTCCAAGACCATTGGCCTAAACAGTCCTAATAATGGCAGCACATAAGACCATAGGGCATGGCGGATTCAAGAAGACAAAAGAGCATCTGAAACAATTCTACTACTGGGAGTCAATGCATTTTGACATCCAAGAAACGCTAGAATGCTGTGCAGAGTGCCAAGGAGAAAAACCATTCTGAAAATGCACATCTTAACAGTTTGTTCAGCCCAACTTTGCCTGGCACACTGTATTTATTGACGTTGTTGGCTCCTTCCAACAAAATAAGAAGGCCAAGTACATAATCATAGACATCGACCACTTAACCAAATGGATCAAAGCCAAGGCTATTTGGGAATCTGGAGCGGCAACAACCGCCAAGTTCGTACTTGAAAACATTACGCACAAACATGGATGCCCTCAGGTTATTCTGACTAATAATGGAACCAACTTTACCGCCAATGTCCTTGCCAAGCTCAACCAACTAATGGGAGTACAAGGTGTGCTTTCTTCTCCCTATCTCCATAAACTAATGGGACTGTTGAGCGTGCAAATGGGATGTTTGGTGAACATTATCCAAAAATTAACCTTGGCCAAACCATCTGAATGGAGTACATATCTAAGTTTGGAAGTCTTTGCCTACAATATCTCCTACCATTCATCAACCAGGATGTCTCCATTTCAAGTATTATATGGTAGACACCCAGCCATACTAACGCTGCTATACCTGGCCCTAGAGGATCCTGGCAAAAACACCTACCCTCAGTACGTTGAGAAGCTTGCAGATGTCTTAATCAAACTACAAGCCCAAGACTTTGACAACAGGTTTGTCAAGAAAAAGGCCTGACATCAAAAGGACTTAGGTTATCGCTATACACTGGCCAAATTTGAAGTTAACAATGAATTTTTAGTTTGCAACACCCACAGATTGGGCCAAATGCAAAAGTTAGATCGCATCTGGGTCAGGCCATTTAAAGTTATTGAGGAAACATCTAAGTTCATATACACAATCAAGGATATTAGGACTGGCCATATAAACCAATTCCTGCAAAATTCTTAAGAAGTTTTAATAGGTAGGCTGATGAAAAGAAAAAGTGAAAAAAACATATAAAACACAAAAATACAAAAACACAAAAACACAAAAACACAAAAACAAAACAAAAAAAATACTTATATAATAGTTTCATTCTAAAAAATACTTTAGTTCTCACTTGAGGTTTGGGAGATGATCCAAATTCAAACTTGACAGGCATTTGGTCCATAATACTTCAGACTCATTGGGCATTCCAGCTGAAGGTACCACATAAAAAAACAACCACATTCTCCTTGGGCTTTCAGGCCAATAAAAATAAAACATAGGCTAATTGGGAATCATAGGATTTATGTTCAAGTCAAGAGGGGGAATGTCAGATTCTGGTGGTTGACTCAAAAACAAGCCTTTGACAACCATCAGATTAGGCGATTGTCCTTTCAACGCTTGAGCTAACACCTATATTCTCACCTCAAAGCCTATTTCAATCATACAATTTGGGCTAAACATCTCAATGATAATTTAATCAAGTATTTTAGCAAAGCACTCAGCCTGAATATGCTCACATATTATGGCCAATTTTCTAGGCATTGTATCTTGGCAATTGGTCCAGATTATTGGAAGCACAATCAACTTAATTGTATACAAAATAATTTGGGGATGACCCGAAGTTAATGTCTGAAAATCCTGTGGACTTCAGACAAACAAAAAACATAATCAATTTCCTGATTAGGACGAAATTCGTATGTCAATCCGCGTAATTGACACAATAGCACTTTCGTGGACTGCCCAAAAGTGGTTACCTAGTGCCATTGAGGAAGAGGCCTGCTGACATCCCAATTAGGGGTGCATCATTTACTTCAATTGAGGCCATAATTTCACAAAAGGTGTGTCTCATCAGCAGTATGCCAAAACTTAAATCCAAAAGATCTTAGGACAATTTTGCATGCTTTTATCGCAATTTTTGTACCTGAAATCACCCAATTTTGAGAATATTTTGCCACCAATGAACCTAAGAAAAGGTTTAAGTTGTAGGCCAAATTGAGTGTAAAATAGCTGTTAAAATTTTGTGCTGAATTGTGGCCAGGAGATGCCCTAGAGATATTAATACTGGCGCCTGGCCTTATGAAAATTATCTAACAAATAGCTTAAATAAAAATTATGTTTATTTTATTTTTTTCCTGGTTTAGTTCTTATCCTAACCTTGGAGAAGTGTTGACAAACTGGAAGGACTGAATCCCCAGTTTGTATTAAATCCTGCCTTGGAAGAAGTTTCCAAATACAAAGGGAAAATTACGCCCAAAATCATCTGGAAGAGTTGAGGCGAATTTTATAAGCCTAGTGAATTTTTAGATGGTATAAATCCCATAAGCTACAGGCACTATTGAGGATCAACCATTGGAACTTTGGCCCAAATAAACATACAGGATAACTAATTCCCAGCCAGAGATCCTCAGATTTTGACAGCCACCCTTATATGATTGCGTATAATAAGGTGAAGAAAGATGGGGAAAAGCAGTAACACGGGCCACAAACTAGACTTTGGACAGGAGCATAGAGTTGGTGAGCACAACCCTGCCTGGGAGGGTGTCTGGTGGGCTCTGAGGGAAGAGATGCGTTTTGTGACATTGTCCAGAATATGGTGCTACATCGCTAAAGAGGTGTACCCTCCCGCCTTCAGCCAAACACCCAAATGTTGTACTGGACCAACAGTGGGTCTTGGCATGAAAGGGAGCACAAGCGGGGTGTATGGGGTGGGCAGGGTAAGCAAACCGTGAGCTAGCTGCTGAAGCAGGTAGGAAATGGGGTTCTGGTGACCAGCAGGATAAAAATTAACTGAGGAAGATAATTTTGATTTTGGAGGCGTAAAGTGCAGCTTCACTTACCCTGGAGTAATCCTGGATAGTAGCCATAAGTGCGTATGCATCTTGGTTGTTAGACACCCCAACAGAACAATCATCAGCAACTTCCAGCATCTTAACTGGTGCTTGGTCTTACACATGGACATTGGTAAGGCGGGCATTCATATTGTGGTAAAGTGGGTCGAGGCTGGAGCTGTACAATAATGGGCTTAAAGGGTCCCCTTGGCGGAGGCCCCTTTAAGGGTGAACCACATCCATGAAGAATCCAGGGCCACGCACAGCCATTGTGTCAGTTTCCATAAGCAACGTCACCCAATTATTTAATTGATGTGGAAGGTGGAACTTGTAGAGGCAGGCTTTGAGGTAATCTTACTTGACTCTATCATAAGCCTTCTGCTGGTCTAAGAAAACAAGTGCTCCAGTAGCCGTGGACAGTCAGACGGTGGCTACAGTGTGTATGGTGTCCCATTTAAACTTCTTGGGAATGAAAACAAATTAATCAGAGGTGATTATATCAGAGGCAACTTCTACTAGGTGGTTAAGCATAATTTTAGTAAATAACTTAGTATCTGTGTTAGTAAGTGAAATGAGGCGCCAGTCAGCCAAGTCCAGCTTATTCCCTTTCTTATACAGCGTTATAGTGTACGCCTCCTGGCTTCAGGAAGGAGGCGCGTTTCCAACAAACACTGGTTCATTGAGGTTAGCAACAAAGAGGAGAAATAATTAAATATCTCTTATAGAGATTATAATGAATCCAATCTGGACCTGGGCATTACCTGTGTGGTGAACCGTAAATTGCATACCAGAGTTTTCCCTAAGAAATTAAATTCATCAGCTATAATATATGGGAAATGGAGCAGATATGTGAACTTTCATAAAATTCTTCAACTTTGGCCAGTTCAACTGTATCAGAGTAATAGAATTCAGAGTAATAGTTTTGAACTACGATTATCACTTTGGATGGAGTTTCTGCAATGGAGTGGTTTGGCCGCCTCACCTGTGTGCAAGCCAAGCACTGTCGTGGCGTGAAGAATTTTTGAAAAAATAGGTGGAGCACATGTCACCCATAGTTATATCTTTTTCTGTGTACTGTACACATTTGCAATGTTTGTGTTGCCTTACCAGTGCGTTGAGGCGAGTGGACACCTCTGCCCACTTGAGACCCCAAGATGGGATGTAACCTACTGCAGGGAGATTAAACACCAGGCGGTCCACTTCTGCAAGTGTGCGTTTAATGACCTCTGAGGCAGACTGAGAGCAACATGATGAGCGGTGGCATGCCTGGCAGATGGCGTTTACTTTTAAGGTTGACCAAGTAGTAAGTGGGTCTGCAAAGAACGGTGTGGCGAACTCCAGTGCCAAAGTTTTGGTGTCCACCCATGAGGAAAACCTGTGCGACGTGATCTTGGCGGAACGAAGTTAGCACCACTTTGGCACCTGTACCGCTGTGTGTGACAAAGAGAAGGAAATTGACACCAACATGTGATCAAAGAAATCAAATTTCGTCATCATAAAGTGTGCAACCTGAGACCAATAGTTCAATGGGGCAAGAATAAGGTCAATGCATGACATAGACCTCAGCTGACCGTTGTGCACATGGGGACAGGGCATGTTGGGGAGCAGCGGTGCATGTTTATGTAGAGTATCAAACATCCCAAAAGTGGCTTTTAAAACGTGAAGTTTTATGTGCTCCTGTGGATGGCAGGCGCAGAAGGCCAATGATTGGTGGATGGTTTGGCCCAGCAATTCATGTTGCCCACCTCAAATGGGTCTAAAGGAAGTGGGAGGGAAGTAATGGCCTAGAGAAATTCCTGGAAATCCCAAACACCTGTCAGGACATAAATATTAATGATCGCGTGCGCTTCGTTGTCTCATGAAAAGGACACTACAAGCACATGGCCATTGAGGTACAAACCCCAAGAAATAAAATTAAATTCATGGGTCGCATGTATAAGCACCCTAGTGTGGTGACAAATAAAAGGGAGGGGAGGAGCATGGTTGCCCATGTTTCTTTGGCACCGTGTGGACAGTGTGTTTCCTGTTTGGCCAGGATGTTTACAGGTAATTTTTTTACAAAAGCTCAGTTTCTTAGCCTGGGATGGTGAGGCCTTGAGTTCAGCAATTTTCAACGTCCCTATTGTGAAGGCTCCCCCATTGCACCTTAGATACTATGGGAAGGGCCCCTTTCCCATCCTTCAGCTCAGTTTAAACATGTGTCATGGCAGAACGTTTGTGGGAAGCAATAGAGTCAGTTTAGTCATAGCGGTCCTTTAGGACACTATCAACTTTTCTGGTATGTTTCTTGTTTTTGGAGGAATTAGACTTCTGCCAAATTTTTGAGATACTGTGCTCCTGCTGTGCACCAACAAAGGTGAAAAAATTCTGGAGGGAAATGAGTGGTAGAATCGGTTTTAACTAAGGCTTGGTAAGTTTTCTTGGGTAAATAAGACTCACTCATTAGTTCATCAGGTTGGTTGGCCCAATCTGATTGGTGCTTAGACTATCAAATCGCTTCCACAGAAAATGACTGGATGTCATCTTGAGTCTGGGCAGGTGGGATACGGATGCTGCGGTGAATGCTGCCAGGCCACTGCTCTGTGGGCCTACCTGGCCTTCTTGCACTCCTGTGGGCACACAGTTTTGACCTGAATGTAACACCCCTGTGCGCCCCACAGGAAGGCAGTGTCAGTGTCAATAACCAGTTCATGATGGGAGTCTTCACTGACCATCAATTTTGAAAGGATTTTGGTTTGCATGATGCCCTCCTTGTCAGGGCAGGATGGGCCTTGTGGCCAAAAGCGTGACAAAAAGTGCAGATAGGTGGTGCGCTATCCACTGTGATGTGGAACGGATGGGATTTTTGCTCATCATTAAACACAACTGCTGTGTGAGGGCTTTGAGTATAGTCTTCTGCAATGACCATGGTTAGGATGATCAAAGCAAACACTTTGCCTGTGCGCAGGTCTGGCATAAGTGTAAAACGTTGCTTCTAAAAGGAGTGAAGTTCCCCATATGCCTTAAGCAAAACATGAGGTGGTGCTCCAGAACTGTGCGCTTAATTGTTGTGAGGAGGAAGTCAAACATAACAAAAAATTGGTATGATTTGGTCCATTAAGTGTGCTTCATTTCAACTACATGTTGACCATCTGGGAGGTCTACCACCACACGCACCTGTGCAGCTTCATCCGCTGCATCTTTTGTTTCAAACATGAGATCCAACTAACCACAAGTCATGGAATGCAGTGCTACATATACTGCTTTCGGTAAATGGTTGTGCACATCTCCACTGAACTTTTCTTAAATCGCCATTTGATTAATATCCAGGAAAAAAAGAAGCCCATTATCCACTGATGACAGGGGCTGGTAATTCGGAGTTTTGATGAACAGGTTACATTTTGCTTGCCAGTCTAAAATCTCCAGGGAAGTACTAAGCGCCAGTTTTTACTTTTTTATCTAGGCCACCGGTGTTGCTATGGCGGTTATGAATTTTGGATGGTGTGGAGATTGATCTTGTGTCCTTTACTTTGCTAGCCAAACTGCTACCCGACATTGGGTACACTAATCTTCTCAAAGAGATTATCAAACTTACCTATTCTTGAATTGAATTGAATTTATTGCAATTAGTGATTGCAACAAGAGATAAAAGTCAAAATGATTCAGTTGTTGATATTTATCCTATTGATTAGAATATTTTTTTATAGTTGGGATTATCACTGATGGAATATAAGTAATCTTGCAGAATCAAATCTGGTGAACTATATTAGTATACTATAGGAAATAAAACCAAATAATAGTACCAAGTTAAACCATATATTCAACATCTGCTATAGATTCTCTTTTATTGTAATCAAATCCCAGCGGAACAATACTTATATGTTTTTATAATTATTAGACTTGATGATGTGGACAATTAAAATTCTGACACATTTCTCATCTTGACCAGATTATCTAGCTGAGATAGAACTTCAAAGTGGAAGCTGGCTCATCGCATGGAATGAGTCAGCCAACATGGTTTAAATAATTTTTGGCAGTGCTGAATCTTTTCTCCTTTCTTAATGATACTTTCTAATGGTCATTAGAAGAGCACGGTTTCTCTTCTCCTTCTCATGTTCACTGCCAATCCACACAAGCGCTGTTCTCTAGGGTCACTCAGTCAGTCCATTAACGATGAGCTCCAGAACGCCTGTATTCCCCAGAATGGGTTTAATGAGGATGGATCTCACAGCTATCCGCCTAACCAGAATTACTCAGTATTTATTTATATTTTTAGCACTAGTGGTGCCCAACCCAAAAGGGGAGCTGCCACACCTTTTTATTTGCAAATGAGCCAAACAAAGGGATTTACAAGAAATAAAAAAATCCAAATATGCACCTCAGCTAACAGCCTATGAAGACATATCAGAAGGCAAGGAAGATCTAAAGATGCTTTTGTCTAGTGCCTGCTTTAGCTAGCAGATCATGGTGGACAGCATCGGGGTGTGAGCATCAGTGACATGAGGCATTAGGAGGTATAGTTGTGGGGTTTTTTTTGTATGAGTTCAGCAGTGTCCATTGACTCAACGTTTTGAGCAAATTGATGCTCAGCGAAGTTATGAGAACTGGCACACAAGTAAAAGACTTGACTCACGAAGGTTTTGGGATAATTTGGGTTAAAAAGAGAAGTTTTTGCCATGTCTACGCAAGTGCAGCTCACACCAAAAGCGAGATTCTCAAATTCATATTCTGCATCCTTCTCAAATCATGGGAAAAATTGGGGGATAGGAATACCCTTAACTAGAGGCTCCATCACCCCATGAAGTTGCAGGCAAAATAGGGTGTTGGAAGGGGCAGCTGCGGCCTCGACTGGCCTTTTATTACTATTTTTGTATATTGGAAACCTTTTTAAAGAGTGAAAACAGTGGGGCCACAATTAAGGAGGATCAACGAAAATTCCTCCAAATTGAAATCTGGCTTGACATGGTACAGCTTTTTATCCTCATCAATCCATTCAAGAGCCTCAAATGGATTGGATTAGCCAGCACTGGGGCAGCCGACAGAATTGGGGCAATGGCAAGAACTGATTGGCCACATGCTGTTGACCACGGAAGCTCAGCTGAAACTGAGTCAGCCATCAACTCAGGATCAAATAAACCAGTCAAATTGTTAATAAATTATTTTTTAAAATTTTGATTGGCTGCCGCCTTGGAAACATCACTAGAATTTGCCAAGATTGGGGGCAAGAGGATTGATACCCATTCAAAAATTAAGCCAAAATGGCCGCCAACCTGACACCGGAGGGAGGAGTGGTGAAAGTGGAGGAGGTGGAGGCCACATGGCACTTGTGCTTCAAGTGATCAAGCTCAAAGAACAAGGGGCAAATGGAACAGACATTCTTGATGCATGCACAGAATGGTTGATCAGGGGCAGATCTGATCAACATGCGAGGGGGAATCATGAGATGGGTGTCATGATGAAATGGGCAGATCGTTGCAAAGGCGCTCAGCTCTGCCAAACGATCCACTCCATTCAGAACCACAAATTACAACATGGGGTCTGCGCCATAAATGGCCAAACCCAACATGAGCTCATGGTGGAGGCGTCTGGGGCAAAGGTGGGAGGGCAACCTGGCGATTTGGACCACCAAAGTGGTCTCATATGGGAGCGAGGTTTGAATGGTTGGGATGGGAATCTTATTGAAAATAAAGTGCAGCTTGGCTGCTGCAGCTGCATAGGCTTTCTGAATGAAAGCTGATATTAAAGTATCCCTTAAAAGGGAGGAAATCAATAAAGCTGGCTGGTAAAACACCGCCATGACCATCTTAATGATGGCTACATTTGCATATGGGAAGAGATTCCCATCTTTGACCTGGAGGCCGACTTGCAAATTGCTCATGGAAGCACCAAAGGGCTTCTAAGCACTGCCTGGGAAGTTGTAATATGATGGGCCAAGTCCCAAGGGGGACATAACGCCTGGTAGCATTACGGGGGCTAGCAGAGCCATCCTGGCCATGCTTCAGTGGTGGCTGAAAGATGCCAGATGGCGGCGCACCACCAACCCCAGGCTGGGGCATAAGGCATTATTGGCATTGACATTGGTAAGCTTTAGCTCGATTGAGCGGTCATTTTTTGTATTTTTTAAAAAATCTAAACTTGGCTTTGATTTAGTTATAGAAGCAAAAGAGAGATATTACTCAGTCTTTATTACTATTTGATTCTTCAACTCCTCCTTACCTCAAAGGCAGGGCTCTCACAGCCTCATTTTTGTAACAAGATTTCTTATTCATTTTTACCAATGAAACCCTAAATTCCTGGTCTCCCTTAGGTCAAGCTTTTCATATTTTGATCAGCATGGAGCTCCATGTTCTCTTTTCTTATGGCTCTCCACAGTTGTTGAGCTTCTTTTTTTGAGCTTAATGGTGCTATGCTCAAGAAGCCTGACTGTTAATACTTGAATCCATCTAAGATGCATGACAAGTATATTTTTTTTACTTTAAAGGGTGCCAACTTACCACTTGTGTCCTGTGAGCTAGATTATTCAACCTATGGTGAGTGAAAAAATGTAAAAATTTAAGTCTAGTACCAAAACGAGATATATAATTAACGATATTGCTTTATAATAGTATAATAGTAAGGGTTTATATGTAAAACTTAAAACTATAAACCTCAAAAAGAAAAAGAATGATAAAAGTAATAGAGAGGTTTCCAAAAATGGGATGTTATAAGTCAGGCGGTGCATTCTGGATGGTATAATGCCTTTTTAGCACAAATTTGATAGGGCGAAATTGCAAGGTAATTGTACCAAGTCAGGTAAGACTTGGCATCACTTATATTTATCATTGTACAGATTCTCAAAATCTTACCCTTTTGCTGGTTCATCTAAATATACTGATTTAAGTGCCACTTTAGTAATTGTCGCCTAAACTTTTTGCTAATCCTTCATTTTGATCAGGCAGAAATACACCTTAGGATATCTATGGCTTGAATTGATTTATTGAACTTACATAGTTATAGTTTTTGCATAAAGACTACCTATTTTTCCATGGTTAATCAAGGAAGCCTTTTTAATTCCTTATTGGGTCTAGGTGTCAATTTGGTTGAGGGAATTGTATGGTCAATACTCTTTCTATCATGTCCAATATCCTGATATATGACAATAGTGGACCTAATCTTAAAATGAGCTTGTCCTGCAAACATCCATGCTTCACTTTAACAACCATCATAGTACATCCCCCTTCAACTGCAAGACATTAGAAGGTGAGAAAACCACCAGATATACACATTTTATGGATAAACTACTAACCAATCATTATTTATTTTTTGATTTTAGAGATTTTCCAAAAATTTTCCCTATAGATAAATATTTTTCATATATCTTTATCTTTTTTATTTAAGATTAAATTTTTTGTTTTATATTATTTTTTATCTTTTTTATCTTATATCCAATACTCTTAGTAACTGTTAGAGACCTAATTTATATGATCATAAGCAATATTCCTCAGCGTATAGCATTTGTTGCCAACTTGGCAATAATTTTGATTGATCCCAATCATTGAGCATTTGTTCCAACTTGTCACTAATTTTGACAGGCTCAACTTAAATATCAAATGGAGGCTGGCACCTAATCCTTCAGTACTATATGCGGAACTTTATCACCAATAGCCAGTTACTTTTGAACAGATTGATTGTTTTTCTTTATAAATTATATTATCATTATCCGCTGTGCCTAACTTTAAATTAATCTACTGATAGATCTAGAAATTATTTCTTAATTGTGCATATTTTAAAACATTGGCATTCATTAATCTCAAATTTGAGTGTAATGTCTATCTTCTTAGCGTTTCATGACTTTTAAATTTGATGATAAGCATAAAGCTGAGCTGCCATTGTTAAATGACTTAATAGTAGGGACAGAATGTATTAAAAAGGCAGAGCTGGAGAGGCTAAGGGAATCAAGCCAACGAACCTTCCTGACCTGAAGCATACCCTTCATCAACACTGGGTAATAGCAAAATATGACCAAGTTGGTTTTTGGGTGCGCGTGATAAGCAGGGGATGTTAAATCCTCAGCTTTGCATTGCACCAGTCATTAATTAAACTATGAAAATATGTTACATTGCAGGGAAAACAGGGCTTCAAATCCCGTTTTGCTTACCATATTGACAATCCAGAAAAATCCAATTGCAGTCAATCACACCAGTGAGAGCATACCAGTGCTATAGTACCTTAAATAATGGTGGTTTGCGCTTATTGGTTGGATTGGGCGCAGTTCCTCACCTGATAGAAAAGATTTAAAAAATTTAAAATATTGTTTTGAGATAAAAATTATTTGTTGACGACCTTATTTTAATAAAAGCAAATTTATCTTCATTTTATAAAATGGTCCCTTGGTCAGACCTGTTCATGGACCTCCTTGAAAAGGTCTTGAATAATATAGGTCAATTTATCTTGTTTAAATTATCAACAATTTTTTTCTCTGGGAGATCCTAAGCCTCTAAAAATAGAGGCCTTAAAAGAGCGTAAATTCAGATCTTCCCTTGGTAATGACTCCTCCTAGGGGTTAAACAAAGTTTTACATGTATGGTTTATCTCATTATTTATATAATGATATACACCCTCACCTTAATCCTTTTGGTACTGAACGCCCCTACAGGGCCCACTTCCAAGGCATTAATAGCAGGTTATTCCCTGGTAGTTTGGTGGGACATCCCTCACCATCCCTCTAGAAATGAGAGAGTTACAGACACTCACTTTAAATTAGTTGAACAATCTATTTATTATGCATGCATTATATCCTATGAGTATAGCTCTCTTTGAGCATCAACAGAATATGCTGGTCATTCTTTCCAGTCACTATGCTGTTACACAGCATTTTTGGTTGGTTTATTTTTGGTTCAGCTCACCATTATCCTCGCTGAGGCTGACTGGGAGTTCACTAACCTTCCTAATCATAACTTGTGGTTTTGGACCCTATTGTAATTTTGATTAAAATTGTGATATTCAGGCGCTACAAAGGCTACTAAATTATAAGTTTTATGGCTCTACAAAGATAGAAACAGGGCAACGAAGTTATTAGTTTCTTTTCAATAATTAACTATAATCGAAATACAGAACTCTGTTATGAATTGACCAAGATTGAGCTACACAAGACAAAAATAGTTGCACTTTATTAGTTAGAAATGAGGGATATTTATAGGTAGATTTGGTAGTTCTTCATGAGGATTTTCATGCTCTAACTGAGGTAAGATCTTTTCTAACAGATGACCATTATTGCTGATTATTATTCATATAATTGTGATGGTCAGATTTGACAAGGTTCTTATTAGATAAGATTGACTTTCTTGTGGAAAACTTGCCCCTTCAGTTTACTTAGCCTCATCCTTCAGAGGAGGCTGATAACTCCGAGGGGTTGATCATCAATCTATCCAAGAATCAAGTATACCCAACAGGGTTTTCATGATCTTATTAGACCAAGACACCAAATCTTGATCTTGGTTATAATTGTTCATTGCAGTTGTATTTCAAACAATGCCACCCTCAAGATCTTGCCTAGGGGCACATACTTACAAATAAACTGACTATGAACTCTATTGATAACAGTCTAGTATCAATAGCTGAAATGGAGTATTCAATACCCCGACAATGGATACAGTTAGGACTAGCCCACAAAGTATCAAGTTTGTGAATTCGTCCTCCTGGTTTATGATGATAAAAATGTACAAGGTCCCCAATTTGATATTCAGGTAAGGCAGGTCGAATAGCATTGGTTCTAGTTCCCTCTTTTAAAGTTGTAGCAGCTGAGAACTCGAAGCTAAGGCCTGTTCTCTGATAAATTTCATCAGCTGGCCTCCTCATAGCTAAATCATTAGTTTGTGGGGTCGCAGCATCAAGTATAGGCTGTACACTTGAGGGTAAATTATGAACCTGACTGTAAAGAGCCTTGAAGGGAGGCATCCCAATTATACAATGATAGCTAACCCTAAAGGCTAACGTCGTACTAGTTAAGTAAAGATTCCATCTACTAGGATAGTTGGAAGCCATCTTTCAAAGAATGTCTACAAGGGTACTATTTGCCCATTCGACCTCACCATTAGTGGAAGGATTATAAGGGGTTGTATACAACTGAAAGGTATCCTTTAATTTGTAAGCTCAGTTACCACCTGTGAGACAAAGTTGGTCCCATTATCAGATAATTAACTTTCAAGCTACCATTCCAGGTGAAAACTTGCTTAAAAAGGAAGGACGTAGTAGCCTTAGCAGTGACAGTGGAAACTGAGACAGCTTCAATACATTTGATAAAATGGTTGATAGAAACTATAATATAACTATGTCCATAAGTAGCAGTAGGGAGAAGCCCACCATTTCAATACTCACAGTGGAAAAGGGTCTAAAGGTCCCAAAATTTCGTGTTGGTAAATCAGATTACCACCATGCTGTTGTTGGCAAGTGAGACAAGTCCACAACACATCGTGCACAATTTCTAGCATGTTATCCAGTAACAATGATTTTTCAACCACTGTAAAGTCTTAGCTACAGCTTCATTCCTACAGTTTGATGAGCATCTATAATCGTATCAGTCTTCAAAGAGGACCAAATAAAAGGCAGCCATTCAGATCCTAACTTCCTATATAAAGAACCTTCTTCAACTCAAGTATTATCAGTTTAGGATTGTAGCTTCACTATAACATCATTAGATTCACGATACCAGAGTTCAGGTCTGCCAATTAGATCGTAGATACAATCTTTCTCAGCAGTAAATAAAGCTATTATAGGTAATCTAGAAAGCCCATCAGCATTTTTGTGTATAGCTCTAGCACAATGTTGAATTGAAAAGTCATAATAACAAAGCTTTAATGCCCATCTACCTAAGCATCCATCAGGATCCTTCATTTGTTTTAACCTATAAAGGAAACATCATCTGTGATGATAGTGAAATGTTTGCCATAGAGATAAGGACGAAAATTCTTGATGGCAAATAGGACTGTGGGTAATTTCCTCTCAGTAACGCTATAATTTCATTCTGCATTGGAGAGGGTTTTACCAAAATAAGCAATGGGATGATCAACCAGGTTGGAGGCATGCTGAGCCATAATAGTCCCAATAACTACATCACTGGCATCAGTAAAAAGAAAAAGGGTTTTGAAAAATCAGGATGGTCTAAAATTGGGGCACTAACTAAAGCTTTATGCAAAAGTTTGAAAGCTTGCTGTTGCAATTCTACCCATAAGAAAGAACTTTTTTGTGCAATAAAAAGACTAGAGGCTCCGCAATCTCAGCAAAATGCTAGATGAATTCTCAGTAAAAAATAATTAATCCTAAAAACACTTGAATAACGCGCAAGCTTTTTGGAACAGGCATGTCTGAAATAGCTTTCCTCTTATTAGATAACAGTAAAATCCCATTATTACTAACTTTTTAGCCTAAAAATTCCATCTCAGTTTTGAAAAAAAGCACACTTAGATGGTTTTAACTTAAGCGAAGCATGGCGCATTTGGCCAATTACTTCTTTTAAATGAGCTAAATGCTCATTAAAAGTGCGAGAAAAAACAGTAACATCATTTAGATAAACTAAAACTCAGGAAAACTTAAAATCACCAAATAAGAAATCCATAGCCCTTTGAGAAGTATCAGGGGCATTTTAAAGCCCCTGCGGCATATGAGTAGTTTCAAATAATCCCTCACTAGAAATTTTAGGCGCATTTTTGATGGTCTTCCGGAGCCAGGTCAATTTGCCAATAGCCACTAACAAGGTCCATGGCTGAGAAGAATTGTGGCCCAAACAATAGTCTTGATGAGTCAAAAATGTAAGGTAGAGGATAAGAATCCTTTTGGGTAACAGCATTAAGCTGATGATAGTCTATAAAGACTCTATGACCTCCATCTTTATTTGAATGAGCAGTAGGGGAGAAGCCCATGGACTCTTATAAGGCGTTAGTAGCCCCACATTGTGGAGTTGTTTCAATTCCACTGAGACCTGAGTCTCCTCGACTTTAAAATTTGTGATATGGCTGAGCTAAAATAAAGGGAGTATCCCCAGTTTTCACCTGATTCTGCGCATCTTTCTTTTTTAGTACTAGTGGTGCCCAACCCAAAAGGGGGAGCCATCATGCATCTTTATTTGCTTTTTGCCAAACAAAGAAATTATCATAGATTTAAAAACCTAATATAACCCTAGGTTATCAGCCTATGAAGCCATATCAGATGGCGAGGAGGCTTTGGGGAAACTTTTGTCCAGTGCCTGATTTAGCTGGCAGACAATGGCGGACAGCATTGGGGTGGGAGCATCAGCGACATGGGGTATAAGATGCTGAACATCTTTCTTTTTTTTAGTACTAGATGATGCTGAACATCTTTCAACAGCGCAAAATCGCTAGGACCTTTGGCAAATATATCCGCATACTCTTTAATTAGAGCCTCAGCTTCATGCTGTTGTTCTGGGGTGAGTGAATCTCCAAATTTGACATCAACTCTAGCAATGATAGGTGGTTCTTACAACCCAAAATCACATAAACCCCCACATCCCGAGATGGATAAAATTTCATTCATAGGAGTAGGCAGCACATAAGCAATATGATTACTTTTGATTCAATTGCATAAGTCAAGAGGTGAGATTAGCTAGTACACTAGAACAGTCTCATTATAAGTGGGATCAAGAATAATGGGGCAGGTTAAGGCCTCAAAATGAGAGAATTACTGTTACTAGAGATCTCTAATATATGATCAGACAGCACAAATACTTGCACTCCAGTAACAATTATAAACTTGAGCTTTTGAGGACTAGTAATCAAATTGTTAGAGTATCAAGACATTCCTTCAGAGGCGCAAGCTGAAGGAGGCGGAAGAATAGTCCTAGGTCCCAAAATTTGGTACTCAAGACGAGATATAAGTAGGGTTTTCAATAAACAAACGCGTCGTTTGAGTTTGACTTTACTATTGGGGACATCTTTCAAAATTAAAGGTATTCAGTTAAAAATAAAGAAAGATAATTGTCCATAAGACTAATTATCGCATCAAAATCAATGAGAAATTTGGTTTCCAAAAGTAAGTCATAGCAGTTATTGTCCAACACTACTGCAGAGGCCCAAAGACAGACTTTCCAAAGCGTGTTGGAAAGAAAGAATAAGCTCCTATGGATTTAGTGTATGAAGGACCATCAGTTCCATAGTCTTGAGAATAATTTAAGTCCGGCGCCACTTTGATTCTCTTAATAAGCCTTGATGAGATCACATTTATAAGCGATCTTGTGTCAATGATGGATAAAACTTTCACTTTGTGTACTATGACTTCCACCCAGGTCACATCAGTGCCAAAGTGTGGGATTGAAAATACTGAGGGACTAAATGGTCTAATTGAACTAGAAGATGAAACAGAAGCATAAGAATTAATAGTATCTTTGTTGGCTAAATCATCAGGGATATCAAGTTCATCAGGAGCAGATATCACATAACAGTTTTTAGTAGTGTTAAAATATTGCTATTAAGGAGCTTTTTCTTTCCCGTAACAATCACTTTAGTTACTACAATTTGATTTGAACAGCAATTTTGATAATCACACAGGAGAGATGGGCGATTTTATTAATAAATCTAATACAACCTGGGCGAGCGTCGCATCAAGTGGTGCGTAAAACGGTGCACCCAAGGGCAAGAAACGCCCTGGAGGGGGACCAGGAACCCAAGCCGCCAAGAAACCACAAACTCAGACACTGTCCGGGTTTATGGTATTTACTATAAAACAAGATCAATACATGTACATACAATGTAACAAACCCCTTTCAAAGGTGGAACACAGGCTCTGAATCTTCCTTGGGGATGAGTCCCTGACCCTATGGGAGAAAACAAGCGAGGAACAGCCTTCCCTTTCCCCCACGTGGTATATGTCACCACCAACAACATGGGCCACAGCTGGATCAATATTGGTTTCAAAACAGCCGAAGAAGCCGAAGCTGCAGCAAAAATCTGCACTAAAATTGCCCTTCCTGAGGGCAAAAATATAGTGTGCACCGCGCGCACCAGATGGAATAAAGTGAAAACTTTGTTCATCTTCTTCAACTCACTCCCTACCAACCTTCCTCGTAAGGTAATCAAGGAGGAGCTCTGAAAAGGGCTTTTAGCCTATGGAAAAATTATGCAACTCAAATTACAACAATTTTGCCTGATGCCAACCATGTGCACAGGCAAAGCTATCGCCGTAATCAACCCATT
Organism: Massospora cicadina; assembly: GCA_022478985.1. Taxonomy (NCBI): domain Eukaryota; kingdom Fungi; phylum Entomophthoromycota; class Entomophthoromycetes; order Entomophthorales; family Entomophthoraceae; genus Massospora; species Massospora cicadina. Next base: position 21,509 of record JAKSZP010013604.1, on the reverse strand, counting down.
CCCTAAAGTGGAAAATGACTTATAAAGAAACCCCTTCACAGAAGAGTTTCACTTTGCAGATGGGGGACAGTCATCTGCATTCCAAGTTACACCGGAATGTGCACCACCTACATGCAACCACTGTTATTCATTGGAACACAAGGAACACGCATGCCCCATGAAGGAGGGCTTAATGGAAGCAGACTAATGTGAGGAAGCCATGGATGAAAATAAAGAAAACTTCGCCAGAAGGATAATGGCCACCACCCATACTGCTGGGGTGAAGATGGACTTTACTCCATCATGGACCCAGTTACACATAAACAACGCAAAGCGGCACAAAAAGCCTGCAAGCAGGCAGCAGCTGAGGCGATGGTGCACGTGGAATCATCCATCGACCCCAGACAAATTCAAGAGGACATTTTGGATATACACTGAGCCAACTAATTAGAACAATATGCCCAGGTTGAAAATTTTCACGGCAACTTGATTGAGTCACCAAGAGACATCAATCATTCACACTTTGAGGAACAATTCAGCCGCAATATGGGCGAAAATGCAGTGCACAATTCTCCAAATTCGAACCCCAAAATTACAGAACCCAATCAGCACCCTACATTGAGCCATCATGAGACACGTGCGGGAAAAGATAATGCAAATTCCAAAAACCACAATTCCTGCAAAAAATCGGGTCAGATCAAGGGAACTGACAATGTCACTGAGAGAGTTGGAGTACAGATGCGGAGCATGGCCAAAATGAGCCATGGTGGGATAGGGCCAGAGGGCCCTCCCAACTGCTCCTTATACGCTGCAGGCACATCAGTGTCAATAGGGATGCTAAACATTGCGGGAGCCAGGGCTCAAACGTCCCAAGCCAAAAAGCTGGAATTCCTGCAAAAAACCCTTTGTAGACATCTTGGCCATCCAAGAAATCCACTGTCTACAAGGGGAAGAAGGATCCTGGTCAGCCAGGGTCTCACCATCAAAATTGGTATGGATGTCTCACTGTGGGGTGATCGTCCAAAATAACAAAAAATTTAAAAATCACAAACTCCTCGTCATACCTTCACAGCCGCGTCCTAGTACCAAAGATCACATACCAAGAGGAAACAATATTGATAGCATGCATCTATGCACTGTGCACCACAGCTGAGAGAAAACAATTTCTTGAAACTTTTCCAACACTCACTCTCCCACCAGATACCATCCTGTTGGGCGACTTTAACTTCTGATATAACCCTGAGACAGACTGATGGCCTAACCCCAGGGGATACCCACCGGGGCACATCAAATTCTGCACAATGAAGGCATCCCTTGGCCTACAGGATGCCCTCCCCCATGATCACCACTCCTTCCCCAAATGAAATGGCCCAACATATGTGAGGGAGCGCTCATATCAATGAGACACATCAATCACATCCTCGTTCTGTAATCCCAACAATCAAGAATTTCCAAATTTACAACAAAAAAGTCAATTTCTCTGACCACCGACTCGTTGCAGTGCAGTTATCACCAACCCAAACCCATGCACAGGTGTCACCCTGGAGAAAGCTACACCCAGAAAACATAAAATTGCCCAAAATATCTGACTGGGTCAAACACAAGGCCATGAACCCAGAATTTACAGCCCCATTCACTTCAGATCCCATTGTAACCTGGGAAAATTTTAAAAAGGAACTAATCAACAGAACCCAACATCTTGCATCACGTAAGTACACCGCTGATACAGCCACAATCAGGCGTACCTTGGTGGAACTGGACCAACTTGAGCTAGATACCCTTAGACCCAGTTATAGCCTCAACTGGGGACGCAAATGGGCGGAAATATCCGCCCAACTAAACACCCTCATCTTCAATCACCAACACAGAATCAAAGTATCAAACAAAGGTAAGGTCATAAAGGAAGGCGAAACCTGTTTGACATATTTCTTCCACTAATTCCACTCCTGCAGCAACCAGCCCACATGCACACAAGTCCGCAAGACTGACGGCACTGTGGCAACTGACCCTGAGGAGTTCAAGGCGGAAGTACACCACTATCACACCAAACAATACCACAATACACCGACAGACCCACAAAAGATCACAAAAATATATACAAATTGTCATAATACAAAGCACACCACCAGAGTACAATATACTAATATAATTACACAGGAGGAGCCTTGTGATACAATCCGCGGTGCGCCATGTAGGAAATGCCCAGAACTTGATGGGATACCCTACAAATTTTACAAAAAATATTTTCAGCAAATTGCCCCCCTCCTATTGGCGTCTATGAACCAGTGCTTGCTGGAAACATGCCTCCTACCTGGTAGCGATTAATCATATGTCATAACATTGAATAAAAAGGGTGACAAGTTAAACCTGGCCAACTGGCGTCCAATCGCAATTTTCAATACTGACACAAAAATTTTAACAAAAATTTTTGCAGCCGATTAGGCGCAATATCCTATAACGTCCTGTCACCCAACCAGTTTGGGTTTATACCTGGGCGCTCAATCTGGAACAACATACACCCTGTTGCAAACATATGTAAGTCCAAAAAACTGGAGCCCTGGTCTTCTTAGACCAGGAAAAGGCATATGACCGCGTTAGTTGGCCATACCTAAAGGAGGCCTACACGCTTTCAAACTCCCATCCAGATTCATAAACTGGGTGATGCTCCTTACAGAATCTGCAACCATGGCTGTATGCGGCCCTGGCTTCCTAAATAACAAGATCACACCACACAGAGGGCTCAAACAAGGGGACCCCCTCATCCCACTGTTGTATAGTCTCAGTTTTGATCCACTCCTCCGCGTAACTGACTCACGCCTCATGGGCATAACTGCACAAGGACAGCCAACAGTCAAGATACTGGCCTTTGAGGATAACTGCGTGGCAGGTAAATCTAACAACAATGATGCCTGACAACTGGAACGCACCCTAGAGGAATACTCCATGGTGAGCAATGCATCGCTTAAAAAAAGGAAAACAGAAATCATTATCTTAGGCAAGTACACTAACAACTGGGCTACAACACCAGAACCTCACACCCCCATACGAAATAAAACCCACTCATCCTACCCTTCACATCATCTCCCACCATCACCCCTGTCCGCCACCTTGAGATATGGCTGGAAACAGGGGGATAAGCCAATGAGACAATGGAAAACAACCTGCTACAACGGGTATCCAACCGCGTCGCCTCCCTTAAGGGAAGATCCTCAGTACTAATGAGCGAGTAACAGTTGCTAACTCACTCAACCTCCCAATACTATTGTACCCTGCCCACACGATCGCCTTCTCACCCACTTTTATAACTTCAAAATCGCGCGCTCATCCAGGGATAGCTGTGGCCCGGATCTCACCCTACCATATGGATGGAAACACTCTTTGGACCACGCTCAAGTGGAGGCGTGAGACTAATAGATTTTGAGAGCCAAACCAACCGCATCCTGGGTACCTGGATAAAAGAAGTCCTTGACCCAGACCTCCCACAACAACACTGGTCCAGGGCAGCAAGGACTAACTTCGCACAGGCGCTCAAATTAACCAACCCACATAGCCCACCCAGACTACTATCATAACTTGCTAAAACCCTACCGCAACGGGCCCACATGAAACCCCTCCTCACTTCAAACGCATCCTCCAAACCATCCGCCGCATGGGATGGACCATAGAGAATACGGGCACTGTGCAGGGAAGGGGACGACCCAGCCCCCACTTCAAAATTAAGAAATCCAGAAAACCACCCCAAGAGAGACATGCTTGCTATGAACCCAACCATTACTAGAGTTAATTACCTAGATGCGTTGGACATCCCCTACGACTTACCCACACAGAGACAGTGTGGAGATTGACGCACCACCCACTCTTACAGTTGAGGGTAAGAGCCAACGCCTGGAGCTGTCTGAGAAGGACTTATAGGACAGCGGACTGCTCCAATTCCCTCCACGCAACCTGCGTAGTATGTGGAGGGAAGGGCTCCCTACATCACCACCTAGAAACATGCCCCCCAACCAAAGCCATATGGCAGGAAGTCGCCGCCTGCTTAAGCTCCAAAACGAACAGGAATTTTCTATATCAAAGAGCCTCCTCGCACTCCAGATCGAGTCACCAATCTCATATTCCCTCCGCTGCCTAATGATACCCATTGCAATGTGGACAATCCACACAATTGCCTTAGATGCGTTCAAGGACATGGTCCCAACCATCCATGGGGTTATCAACAGGTTCCACGTCCACTTTACTGGAGCACTTCCAAGCCTGGCTCTATGGATATATGAGGCTTAAGGCAACAGGCGCTCATAGTAACGTGGTTCCCACTTTGTTTCCTCCGCACAGACCTCTTCCTTCACACCTGCTCCATAGTGGGGGAAACCCCCTTGGAGTAGTGTATCAACCCCACATACCTGGCAGTTCCATTGGAAACAGGGGTAACTTGAGTACCCTGGGGTTCCCAATTTTACTTATCTTCGTTTTCCACACATACTCAGTAATGCCCTTCCCCTGGTCAGCTTAACTAAGTTAAATAAAAAGATTACGATGGAGCCACAGGAGGTAGGTCAGCACAGGGAGCCTCGTGCCCTATGCTGACTCCTATTTTCGATTCTTTCGCTTGTTTCTTCCAACATTAAGTTTCCATATGACTCACTAGACCGCAATAGCTGCAAGGTTCCTTATTGGGTTAGAGTCTTGGTCTAGGCGGCATTGCATGGATATAAGAATGAGGGTTATTAGTGGAGATTGGGTGAGCCACACCATTAGGAATCTCCATCAACGCCTCTTTGATATTAAGAAAATTCTAAGATCAATTTTAAATGATCTTAAATGTAGCAGCAACTGACTAAGAGAAGCTAATCCACTTATCACAGCTGATATGGCATCATCTATGGTAATCAATTACAAGTAGCGAGAGTTTGGGCCTCATGATAAAATCTCTTCGCAAAATCTTGAATTGACTCTCCTCACTTGATTTGGATGCTCATAAAGGCTTGCTTTTAATTAGATAGAATTTGATCACTCCTGATTTTCTTAATAGAGGCGGTTTTTACTTGAGCCCACGTAATGCAAAACTTAATGTGAAGAATCATGATTTCTTGAGCAAATCAGCTTTTTCAAGAAGTAATATACCATACCTCCAGTAAAGCTGTCACCCTGTCCATTGCTCGCTCATAGACAATTAGAAAAGAATGAATGCTACCTTCACCCAGTTCAAACTTATGTTAAAAGTAGGTTTGAGAGTGGTAGGTATATTGCTTAAGACATGTACGCCCAAAACCATGACTGGATCAGCTTTGGAGGGTTTGCATTCAGGGATATGGGCTTGAGTAGGATCATGGTCAACTTGTTGTCATAAAATGGTTGAGATCATCTTGTTGTTTTTGGATTCATTGTGTAAGATGGTCAGTTGTAGGCAATCGATTTACGTTTGAAATTTCAGCGAGCATCTCTTATTGCTTATTTGTGAGTACTCCATATTTGGCAGCTAACTGATCAATGGAAGCTGTCAACATTGCAAACTGAGTTTTGCGTAGTTTGGTTAGCATTGCATAGATGATGAGCATTATCAACATCATCCAATAAGTTGGTTGGAGAATAATCTGGGTTAGTTGGGAGGCCTTCTAGAGATTAAAATTATTCTTGAGCTATGGCTCATATTTTGTTTTCTAATGCCTGAACTCTTGTTGCCAGTAAACTCAAAGGTTCAGAATCGTGAACTGAAAGCGTAGAGAGGGGGACCAGGAGGTCCTGGGGTCCTTGCAAACTTTCGCGACGTGTAGGCCCAGGTGGGCCCTGTTGACCCGCAGGGCCTTGAGGACCTCGTTCATCAGAGGGTCCCAGGGTCACCAAAGGAGATCTAGGTGGTCTCGGAGGTCCAGGAGGATCGATAGGACTGAGTCCACTTTCTCAAATAGTATCCACGATTCAGAAAAGTTGTTGAAGCAGCCCTTCAAGATCAACAAAGCGTTCCTTATGTTGGGCTCACAATTTTCAAAATAGTTTAGTAATCTCATCTTCAAGGAAAGTGATTCAGTGGTGAATAGGATTAGCAATATCATTAACATGTTGAGATACTTCTTGGCTGATGTAACTTAAAACTTATTGTCATTTCTCACCAGATGGTTATGTAGATCATCGATTTCCCTTTTATTATTGAGTATGACTTCCCAATTATCCTGACCAAAATTAGAAGGTGTCTCATAGAAAGAGGATAGCTGAGAATGAAATTTTTGCGCCAGGGTCAACTGGCGTTGGATCTAAAATTAATGTAACCCAAAAATCTGGAGAGCGTGATGAATGGCGGGATGTAAGTACTGCCAGAGGTACTGCTCTGTTCTAGATAAAATGACTTCGGTATTTTGTAAAACTGCTCTGTTGTATAATTCCATCATATTAGCTGCAACCTTAGATGCTCAGTCTCAGTTAGGATTGGCATCAAGTTAAATAGCCCCCATTATTAAACCCTTGACCTTTTCTTGCACATCTGCAGATTGAAATTGATAATTATCTTGGTCAGAGCCCTCAATGGCCAAGTCCATAGAAGCTCAAATTTAAAGATTACTGATATTAGCAGAAGGCATCTCCTGCCTATTAGAGTGTACCCATCTGGTGATACTCATTGATTCCTCAGAAGAGAGGCTTTCTATGCTAGACGTATTCATAGCTGAAAATATTTTTTCACCATGTAGCCTTGGAAGAAAGCCTGGAAGAAAGCACCAGCATTGGAATTTTAATAGAAATTGCGATATTAAGGTGCTACAATGCCTACAAAATTATTAGTTTTATGGCTTTAGCGAAGGTGGAAACAAGGCAACAAAGTTATTAGATTTATTACAATAAACAATTCCAATCGGAATACAGAACTCTGTTATGAATTGACCAAAATTGAGCTATGAGAGACAAAAATAGTGGTACTTTATTAGTTAGAAATGAGGGATATTTATAGGGGTAAATTTGGTAGTTCTTCGTTAGGCTTTTCATGCTTCAACTGAGGTAACATTCTTTCTAAAAGATGATTGATATTGGTGATTATTAATATACTTGCGATGGTCAGATATGATAAGGTTCCTATTAGATGATATTGACCTTCAAGTGGAGGGCTTAGCCCCTTCAGATTGCTTAGCCTCATCCTTCAGTGGAGGCCAATAACTTTGAAGGTTTGATCATCAGTCTATCCAAGAATTGGATATCTCCGACAGGGTTTTTATGATATTATTAAACCAAGGCATGAAATCTCAATCTTTATTATAATTGGTCATTGCAGTTGTATCTCCAACAGACCCTTAAGGATTCTTATGGCATTCTTCTAGAGTATACTCCAGCAGTATATTCTGAATTTCAGCATGCTCTAGAATCTATAACATCTGAAGCTTCTGTCCTGAAGAATTTGAATAGCTCTTGTGCAACCTCTTGCAGCATTGATTTGCAGTATATCTTGTCCCTTTATTTTGACTGGATATTTACTGTGTTCCGGGGTACATACATATTTATGGAGAATGGTGGAGGTTTTGGAAGTTTCCTGGAAGCACATTGTCCTGACATACCATCCTTCAAACCTTCTACAAGTTCTTTACTATCCGCCACGTGGGGCACCCTAGGGCAGTTTTTAAATTATTTCTCAGTCAGGCCTAGCCCTTTTTATTGTCTGATGTGGTTAAAATGTCATTTCATCGTTCCACTTTGGATCTTTCCACAAGGAACACACCATTATGGCGGGCTCCACTTGCCAATTTTGATCGTCTGGTTGAAGCTCTCTGGAATGATCTACCACACCAACTAAAAAGGGACAGGTAATTTGGGAATTATTGTTTCACCCACACTGACCCCTACAAATACCAGCCTGGAAAACTCAAGCACTCTTTTGGAAAAAAGGATTCTTTTTTATAAACCTTCAGTTTTAAGGGGTCTCAAAGGTTGGTGAAGGTCTATCCCTGAGGGTTTAAATAAAAATTCCAGTTGATTTAGCCTCATTGGTTTCACCTTCAGAGACCCTTATAAATACCAGCACCACGCACTCCAAAGTTCCTTTGTAATGGAAGTCTCATTCCGTCTAAATATCCAGATTTGGGTAAAAAAATTTCTTTCTGCTAAGCATTTTTTCAAAAAATTTTAGTATAGTAAAGTAATTTAATATTTAACTTCCAACTTCCAAACCTCCCCCAATGTCCTAAATTTCCCCGCCAGCTCCTCCAATGTGGGGCAGAAGTAAAACTCCCCCAGCATCTCTGCCCAGCAGAGAAACGCGTTCAGACCGGTTTGGGCTGTCATGCCAAATCCATGCTTTAATTTTTTCCATCCAAGGGTCTTGATGATCATCAGGCTTGTACTCAGTTGAAACCCCATTGACCCTTGGTACTCCCCCAGAGCAGTATGTGTTTCAGCCTTCAAGTTAACTATGAAAAGGCATTCCCATATAGAAATAAAAAATTATAGTTTTATCTCAGGCAGTAATGCAGCCTTTCAGATTAAACAACTCTAACCCTTACAAGGGTTTTTTGATCTTTGTTTCCTTTGCAAAACTGATGCCGCCACTGCGGCAACTATGCCCCTGATTTTCCAGGGGACCCCTATCTCCACCACTTAGATCCATCTCCCAGAGAAAAAACACTTTTTTTAGTACTAGATGGTCCCAACCTGAGGGGGAGAAAAAACACTTTGTTGGTTCAGTTCACTGTTTTTCCTTCTCACCTTTCCCCCACAGTGCACTATCACAAGCTGATGGAAAATTTGGAAGCCTATGGCTCCAACCCTATCCTAAAATTTGTGGTCCCAAATGGGACCACATGACTTACTGGTCCTTGAGTATCTTCCACAATCAGCCACATGTTTAAATTAGATTTCTTTATTAATTTCTCCCCATGCTGTCATCTCTTCTGTCCCCACCCGTCCATTCTGGGCTTGCTTCAAGGGCGGGAGGGCTATTTTCCAGCCATTTTAAAAATTGGACCACTCAAAACTCAAGTGCCCATATATTATAGCTTCCACTGGCTCTGAGCCAGCCTCTGCCAGCTGCATTCCACTACCAACCCCTCACTCGCTATGGAATGAGGTACTATTTTACTATCCCTCCAAAGCCTGAAGAAGTAGCAAAGAATGATGTATCCAATCAGGCCCCAAACCAGTGCCACAGATTATACCACCAATTAGGATCAGTAATGGATAGAAGTTGGGTTCCAATCTACTTTAACTAAACCAATCCTAAGACATACGCCAATTCCTTCATTTAATTTAACCAGAACCCTTGAGATTTATTGGCTGAGACCAATGAATAAGGAAAAACATTTCACCATTCCCAGTCCAAATTGAGCGGTTTATCAAATCTGAATGGAACTCTCAGTGCCCACCATATTCACGCCCCCAGCAGAGTGCAGATCTATTCCAAAATGACCACCATCTTGCTATAGAATCTGTTAACATGCCAGATCGTCATACACTATGTAAAGCTACCGCAGGAATTTGGTGGCGCTGCTTGCAAAAGGGCTACCTTTTCCCATTATCCCTCACCGTCATTCTGGCAGTTAAAATTAATATAAACCATTTTTATAAAAAAACCAAAGGTGCCATCCAGAACGTGGCAGTGGTAGAGCATAATCCAAAATCTAAGATTACCTGCACTAATATTGTCATATTCTACAAACTTCCTAATATCCACATTCAAATGGAAAAGCTTTGGCCCTATATATGAGTGTATTTTTTGCAACTGACAATTTCAATGACTAACCGCTCATTAGCAGCCTCAAACCAAACACCTCTGACGCTCCTACACCCCTGCTCTCATCATGGCCCCTGCTTTGCTCTAGAAGAGGATGCTGCTGCTGAGGATGATCCTCCTGATCCTCCCTCCCCTTCCTCTATGGTAGTCTAAGTGGTTCACCGCTGTCCCATCTTATTGATTGTGTTTTGTTTTGTAACTTTTACGCTCATCTCGTCCGTCCATTTTGGGCGGCTCTATATGTTTAATTCACATTTTTAGTTTATTTTTCTCTTTGAGCTTCAGTATTGTCTGTCCCCTGGTTGGCATGCCTTGATAAAATTGAAATTCCTATATTGCTGAATGTAAGGGTTAGTGGGTTTAGCCCTGAGTTACTGATAAATGACGCAATTTATTTGGCTGAGATGTTTCACCTGAGAAGACTATATAAATACAGCTCCTGAAAACACACTCATTTTACTATAATAAAGCGGTAATCACCATTGATTTTCCCTCAGGATTTGTGGAACTTGGGGTTTTTGAGAGTCTAGAACAGAGTCAAAAATTGATAAATAATCTGTGGTTAGTGATCTAATTGTTTTCTCTTCCACAGAGCTTGGTAAACCATCATAGGAAGGGGGTGTCACCATTCTGGTAATGAATAGCAAGGTCCAAGTCGCTATCATATAGGACTTCTGCCTTTAAATCCTGAGAATGCCATTTTTAATGGAAATGATATAGGCAAAAATGAGCCGAAAGGATGCTCTTGCAAAACAAGTCTTAAAACAATTCCCATTTATCAAATCACCCATGAGAACCCACGCTTGTCCCACAAAATAATCTGCAGAACTTGGGAAGTTGAACAAGAGTTATTACAAATTGTTGCTAAGTATGCTACTTCTGGAATACTGTGTGGTATGTACCTTCAGTGACAAGAGTTGCAAACTACCCTTTACCAATCTTTGATGAGAAACTTCCATCTTGGAGGTGTGATTAAGTCTAAGGAGGAGACCTCTGGTGAGCAGTTGGACTTATATGTTATTAATAAAGATTATCCTGGCTATGTTTTTCTTTATGATATCTTTTGCACTCCTTCAGGAAAATTAAGAACAACTATTTTAGTGGATACAAAAGCCTCTGAGGATAATATTGATCTGGACCTAACTGACTACCTTGAGTTAGATACTTACCTGGTGGTATGGTTTGGGCGGGTGTCTCCCAGGTGATTTCCAGACTGAAGGTTCAGGGTTGGAGATTACCAAGAGGGCTTCTACCATTTGGTTGACTGCTTTTTGGCAGTTTATAATCTCATGAACTCAATAAGCTTGGGAGTGGAGCGGTGGCGAAGCTAAATATTTAAACTTAATCTGAAGGCAAACACCCAGACTTTTTTCTGATAATTGGACAGGAATTACTTATTACCATGTCAGAAGTTGGCACTCTAGGCAATTTAACCAGATGGCCAAATGTACATAAATTCAGTCTTGCAACCCTGTTGAAGTCAACTATAAAATTGACAATAATTTATTCTTGGAATAGTTGTAAACTACATTTCATGTGACCACTGCAAGTGTCCTACCCGATCATCCAGTGTTTGATTGTGACATCAAACTTATAGTGGATCTGGGGCGCATTTTCTCCCCATAGACCCCTTGATTTTTACCTGAAGAGGTTGCTTTGGATGTGTGGTCACGGAGCAGCTAGCTAAAGGGCTATACTCTAAAATACCTCTCCAGATAATCTTACAACTTCTCCTTGCGAAAAATAGATGGTACTCTACATCCTTGCAGATTACGGTGACCTGGAAATTATAACAATAACTGATTTGCATCCAATCCCAGTATAAGCACAAATTTCTCTCTATGTGGAGAAGGCAAGTGTCTTCTACAATTTTTAAGTGCTAAACGTTTTTAATCAGATTTATATCAAAAATTGAAAAATGACACATCACTTTGTGTACCAAGAAAGGGATAGTTCATTTCTGAGTCATGTCTTTTGGGCTTAATAATGCGCCTGTAATTTTACAACGTTGTTGTTGGGATCCCTACCTAAATTAGAGATTTGGACGAGGTAGATGATTGGAATCGAATCCAAGCCATCAAAATACCTAAAACCATTATTGGGGACAATCCTCAAAGAGTTTCCAGCCGTTTTGACATAGAGGACTTTCCCAACTAATGAAGTTACATATTACTCACCCAAAACCCCCTAATTTTAGGTTATAAACTCAAACTATGCAGAAAGCAAATCCTATTAGACCATGAACTAAGACTGCTACATAATCCCCAATTTGTAACAATTTTAGATCTTATCTTGGACCGCTTAAAAATGACCAGGTAACCTCCTGTTCTCCCTTATAATTTTGGTTCTAAACAAATAAAGATTACTCTCTTCTGTGCCATTTTAAGTCAAATTGGCCTACCTCTATTAACTTAGTGAAGATATTATATTTAGGATGTTTCTCTACAGACATAGTATCCAGAGTAAAGACTTTTGAACTGAAAAAAGCAAAAGGTATTCTCCAACACCCAAGAGCCTAGGGTTCCATGAACTTTAGATTAAAAATGGACAAGAGGACTTAACCCTTATCCTGATAAAACTGGTGCTCCCTGTCAGGTACACCTCTAGTTTCTGGTGGAAATGTAAAATGAATAAAAAGAATGAACGCTACAAATTTAGCATCAGGTCTCTTTTTAGATCAGTAACCCCTTAAATCTTGGCAGATTTACCCAACTCGATGCGTGTTATGGAGCAAAGAATCTCTGCCCTTGAGTATCACCAAATCAAACTTTGAGATGTAACTTTGAGCTTAAAAGCAAAATTGGCAGTTAACCCCTCTTGTTGCCACCAAACCAGACCCTTCATGCTACCCATGATCAGGTAAACTAATCATTGATGATACTAATACCATACAAATTAAAGTGGACGCTCTCCATCATTACAAAATGTCCAGTAATATCAGTTTCTCTTTAGGTTAAAACGTCCCCAGTAATGTCATATCATATTGTACAGATGTTAACCACACACTGGCACATTTAAACCGTCGTTCAAAGAGAAGTACGTCATAGGTGAAAGGAGCATCTTATCTTTATTATTTTATTATAAAAGTGCTATGGAGGAAGCCACATGCACCCAAAGTATCATACACCAAACTAACTGTCTTAGTTGCGTAGCTCAAGACATTATGGTACCTCATCTAATATTGCCAAAACTGGGATGACACCAAGGCTGCCTTGCTTCAGGAAATTGGGAGAGACCTAACTTTATCCAACCAAAAACAAGCTTTTAGGGTATAAGCCTTAATTGGGGTGAAACCACCACTGATTTTGCTCAGCGTTTATGCCTAAAGGATAAAACGTTGTTCGCAGAAAAAAGTCCAACTTTAGATGACGCTATCACTGCTTTGTTTTCAGCGTTTAAAAGTATGCCTAATATTCTACTTTATTATAAGGCGGTGAAGTCTAACTGGACGTCTCTCCTACATATCAAAGAAGCTAAATTGGAGATTTGGAAGACCTACTCAAACCTACTGGCCCATTTGTTTTAAATAATAATATCAAGCCTCAGCCCCAAGTATTAGTGGTTAAACCCACGAGTCGCTTACATCTAAATTATACTGCACTTGTTATATGAGAACCAACCGCACTGTGAACTTTTATCACGTCCTTCAACATAATCGGCAAAATATCAATCAGTATAGGGCAAGAGGCTTTTATGCTGACGGAAGTCAAGTGCCTCAAGGCCCTTGTTCTAGCTCTATCTCTATACCTAGCACTTCAAGTTGGTTTGTGTTAGTTGCGCCTGCAGAAGTTAACGTAACTCTTTCTATTCAAGGAAATAAAAATGTACAGATCTTTTTACTTTTATGCTTAATAGTTACCTAAAAATGTGGCGGTCAGCTCTTATATGGAAAGACAATAACAGTCAGATAAAACTTTTAAATGCATTAGACAGCCCCAAGCTTAGTCACGGCAGAATCATCTGGTTGCTTCACCAAAAATCCTTGACAACAGTTTACTAGCAGTTAATTCCCAGTTTGGATCATCAGTGGTTTGAGTAGAGGTAGTCGTACATAAGGATAAAGACCTGGTGGTAGTTGACACCAGATCCACAGTTAACATTGTTTCCTCTCAACTTGTTAAAAGATAAAGATGTCATTGGACTTGATTCATGAAGCTGAATATGGGAAGGCCGGATATCTGTCAACTAAGGCGATAGGAGCCTATTCTGACTAACCCCTTCAATTTTGAAACCTTTAATTACTGCCCCGCCATTGCAGTAGAAAACAATACTTATGAGTTGCTTATTGGGGTCCAACTGATGCGGGAGTCTATCTGCATCATTAACTACAAATAAAATACCTGTTCTACTAGGTTATCAGACCTTCTATAGTTTATCTCCCCATCAAAAGTAAAAGAGCCTCAAAAAATGGACATGCCTCATTGTATACACATCCTCCATTTGCAAAATTGAAAACCAAGTCTTAGGGAAAAACTAAGAGACCCCCAGAGCTATGGATACTGAAGATGGGGTCCCTCTGTATGCCTAACATCCTATCACAATACCTTCTGGCTCACAAGTTCTTGTAGATATGGGGATCCAGATTCTTACCCATCCCAATCAAATTTTGGAGCTAAGTGGACACCAAAACCCTTTATTAAAAAGTGTTGACCTGCCATAATTCTTTGGATACCGCCTATGGGAAATCAATCTTTATCTTATCAGATTATTTAACAGATCATACTCTCCAAGTCCCTTGGCATGCCCATATCACTTATGCAAAAATAATGTCCTATTGAGAAAAGCACTGATGTGAGCTGTTTTGGCTCAATACAAGATTTTAGATTCAATCCCTGACCCACCATAGCTTTATTAATAGCAGGATTGGAGATAATAATACCCCTAACAACCGCCTGAATGTCAAAGACCTCCTTTTGAAGTATGGCGAAATTACTTCCTTGGGATCCTGTAACTAGGAAAAATGTCTGGGATAATTAACCAAATTGAGACTGAGGCTCATCCTCCATTTAAATCCTGGACATAACAAAATCCAAAGTGGAGGATACTCAAGTGGCCTTAGAGTTACAGCAACTGTTGAAGGCTGGTTTACTAATGCCTTCAAAAGTCCGTGGGCATCCCCACTCCTATAATATTATGAAGAAGAAGGATGGTGGCCACCATGTTGTCATGGATTATAACAACCGCAATTTGATAAAACAAAAAGATAGCTATCCTCTGATGTGTATAGATAATTCCTTATACCTGATTCCAAGAAAACTACTTCTCAGCTATGAATCTTGCGGCAGATACTGGCAAGTCAATTTGTTACTAAAATATTGTGAGATGTGCTCTTGTTTTAAATGAAGGATAATTTGAGCCCACTTGAATGCTGCAGGGGTAATGTAACGCCCCTGCGACCTTCCAAAGCGCCATGGACGGACTCTTAGACTATTCAAAACGCTCCTGTGTGCTAGTTTATCTCATAATATTACCATTTTTTCAGAACCTTTAGTAAGCAACAAGATCAACTAAGTCAAAGTTTTTCAGCGGTTATGGCAATTATCGTTAAAGCTAAATTTATCAATATTCTCTTTATTTCAGAGTGAGATTGATTTTTAAGCCATAAAATGATTAAAGCCGGACTATCCCTAATGGATGACAAGGTCTTGGCCGTTGCTAGGATGGCCCCCCTAAATCCCTACGAGATGTACTAGTTTTCTTAGGAATGATGGATATTATCGCCAGTTTATTCCCCACTTTATAGACACCTCTGAGCCTCTAGTATATTTACTGAAAAAAGGGATACCCATTCAGTGGAAAAAAGAGCAACATAAGTCTTTAGACTGCTGCATGTCTCTCTCTCCCACTCTCCAATCCTTATTCACCCATTATTTCAAAGCATTTTTCCTCTTTACTGATGCTAGCAATATAGCCTTCAAAGCTGTACTATATCCACATGGCGAAAACTTAATGGACCATCCTATTGCCTATTTTAGCAAGACCTTATCCAGTGCCAAGCGTAACTATAGTGCTACATAACGTGAATGCTTAGCGCCCTACTGGACATTAAGAATTTCCAACCTTACTTATATGGGAAATATTTTACCATAATTTCTGACCATGCTTCCTTTCAATGGATACAGCAAATTAAGGACCCTAACAAGAAATTAGCCCAATGGGCGATAAAAAAATCAAAACTATGACTTTTCCATTATCCATTGAAAGAGACAATATGCTAAAATGCCGTTTGCTTATCCCAGCTTCCCATATTAAATTTTAGCTGATTCTGAAGAGGATCGACTCTATAACCTCCTAACACAATCAGATTTATTGAAGGACAAATCCCTGATCATTCAAAAGGATTGAGCAAAAGATTGATAAACCTTTAAGTTAAGAACGGCAAATTGTACAAACTTGTGTCCAAAAAGTGGGTGCCCTATGTACAACCTTCAGCTTTAACCAAATTTATGTTGGAGAGAAATTGACAAGTCAGCCATGGGGAATTCAGAAAACCTAACAGTAGATTAAGCCTCAATGTTATTGGAAAGGAATTCTTGTTTCAAACCAGGATGTATCAGAGTCTGCCTGATATGTAAAAGTCAAACCAGATCTAATCTCTGACCTTAACATCCAGTGGCTCCACCCTATGAACCCTTCCATACTATTATTATTGATGTTGTGGGACCTCTCCCTCAAGCCTCTAATATTCATCAGTTCCTCCTTCTAGCCGTGGACCATTTAATTAAGTGGTTCAAAGCTGTATCTCTACCCTCAGCTTTAGCAAAGACTATCAACACGATTTTATATGATTGGATTATCACCCAATATGTGTGCCCTAACAGCATTCTTTCCAATAATGGGCAAAAGTTCCGATTGACACTGGTGAAAAATCTAGCTGACCTGATGGGAACCACACAGGTCTTCTCCACCCCTACCATCCCTCAAAAAATGGAATGGTAGAGCGTGCAAATCTTACTTTAACTGCAACTCTCCAGAAAATGGCTATGTCTGACCCCCTTCAATGGCTCCAAAATTTCCTAGTGCAATTCTGGCCTATAGGATCATCTATCATCAAACAACTAAAGTGCCGCACTTCAAGCGTTGTACAGAAAAAAATTCTCAGATGCCTTCTAAAGTGCAGGCTATGCTTGACCAAGCCTCCCCCAAAGCCCCTGAAGTTACTATGCAAATTATTGTCAATGAAATTATCTGACTTCAGGTTTGGCTTCTGGAAAACCTATCTGCTACAACTAGCAGAGAAAATAAACTATGTAATGATATGCATGACCCCCTGCACACTTTCCAACCATGTGACCTAATACTTTTCTATCATCATCGGCCAGGAGTTCATGAAAACAAATTGGGCACAACTGGTTGGGGCCTTACAAAGTCATTTGATAATCAGGCAATGAACACTCAATTGTAAAAGGTTAATCAGGGTACAACAGTAAAATAAAAACATAGTCGCTTTCACCATCTGTTTTCCCCCATTTATCAAGATTAATAGGGGATCTTGTTGGGATTCCTACCCAAATTGGAGATTTGGGTAGGTAGATGATGGGAATAGAGTCTGAGGTGTAAAAATAACTAAACCATTATTTGAGGATAGTCTGAAGTATTTCCAGCCATCTTGACATTGGGGACAATACCAACTAATGCGGTTACATATTACTCACCCAAAACCCCCTAATATTGGAGTTCAAACCCAAGCTATGTGGAAAGCAAATCCTATTAGACTAAGTTACTAAGCCTGCTACAGAATCCCAGAATTGTAACAATTATAGACCTTAGCTTGGACAGCTTGAAAAGGATTAGGTAATATCCCTGAGACCTTATAATTTTGATTCTAAGAAATAAAGACTACTCTCTTCTTAGCCATTTTAGATCAAGTTTGCCTACCTCTATTAACTTAAGGATAATCTTATACTTTGGAATTTTTACTCCAGGAATAGTATCTGGAGTAAAGACTTTTTGACCAAATAAGAAAAACGGTATTTTCCAACAATCAGGAGCTTCAGGTCCACTGGACTATAAATTAAAAAGGGATAAGATGTCTAAACTGTGATCCCAACAGTCATATTTATGCGGCCTTGGGAGATTTGTTTTTGTTATGCACGATGGCTTAAATATTGACATCCTGGGTTTCCCCCCAGATCAAGCATCTCATGAAATCTACCTTTGGCGAGTGATTAAACATTTAAAGAATGCTTCTTCAACCCTGAAAATAAATAAAAGTGTGAGATTTTTTTGTCTCAGGTCTCCTTCCTGGTCAGCATAATATTTGACAAAGGCCACATGGAGACTCCAGACGAGGAGTAGGCGATTTGTGAGTGTACCACCCCAACTTCATTCAAGGAGTTGAGGGGCTTTTTGGGGACTAACTTTACTTAACAAAAATAAGAAATGTCTTACTGAGATATTGGATCATTTGTCCAAGGCTATTGGGGAGAAAAGCTTTTCAGTGGTCCTCTTCACTGAAAGATGCGTTTAAGCAGTGAAGTGCACCCTGCTGTTCACGTCAGTTCTTCACCATGTTGACCCTGAGAGGAATAAATAAATATTAGCTAGTGATGCTTCCAACTTTGCTATAGATGCTGCTTTGTTACAACTAGGCGAAAATGTAGTGGAGCATCCTTTGAGATGTTCTTCTAGTTGAAATGTCCTTTCCTGAGTTGAAATTATACTTTTTTATGACATGATTTTATTGGCATTAGTGGAAACACTGATCCATTGCCATCATCTATTACATTGTTATTCACGACCATTCCAACTTCATACAGATCTTCAAGCCCTATTATATTAGTGCGCCCATTAAGTCTTGACCCCACGGTAAACCAAAGGCATTACTCCCTGACCCAATTTTTTTTTCTCTTATGCGTTACAAAGGGTAAAGTTAATGGTTTGTCAGATGCTTTGAGTCGAAACCCAGCTTCATTTCCAGATCCCAAGGAGGTAGAGGTACATAATACCACTTGATGATTCCGCCAGATATAATTGTATGTAAACAGCCCTCCACCATGGCTGCTTGCCAGTTTTTGCTTATCTGAAGAACTTGAAGGAATAAATTAAGTTTATAAAGGTCATCCTTTCTCAGCTATTGTCAGCAAAACTTACTTTGGTTCTCGCCAAGAGCAAGTTAAGTCCAAAAAATATTACCAAAGTGTACCATGTTGTTAAAAATTATAAGTTGGCTACTTTTCTCATGCGTACCAAATGTTACAATCCTAGTCTCTTCACTGATTGAATGCTCACAACTGTTAACTGCATAGGTTCAATATGTGCACAATTAGCGTTATTTAATAGTAGTTGATAGTTGATTGATAATATCATGATGTTTTTTTATTCATAGCTTAATAGATAACCTGAAATGATCTAATGCTTGACCTGTACTCTCCACAAAATACTGTTGATGTCAATTATAGGGAATTCTTCCCTTATCCGCCTAATTTGATACACTCTCAGATCCAGAATTTTGTGACCTTTCCTCTTATCACGCTAAGTCTGCGGAGATTTTTTTTTAGGTCCAGCTTCTTTTCTAAGGATCCTCAATCCTTACGCTTTATATGACAAAAGAATCACAATTATCATATACAACAATAATTTAATAAAGATAAATAGAACTTGATAATAATGTGTATCTTTTTTGGAACTTATCACCTTTATTAATGTGAATTATCAGGAAATTTCTAGAGGAAATTCGGCTCCCAACTCCTTGGTTGGCACCTCAGCCATGTATGGCAGCCGTTGCCATTGAACTTCCCTCTGACATCTCACCAGTGATTGTATTCTCCATTTGGTTAGGATTTATCTATCAGACAGTCTTTTTACCTAAAATAAAAAAGAGACAGAAAACGTGTCCCTAACGTTTCCAGCTCAATCACAGCAAACCAACCATATTTGGCTGACAACTTGCTTAGGTAATAGGTCTCTTTACCCATTATGGCAGGTCACAAACCAACTGATTGCTTTGCTAGTTGCAGGTAGCATCACTCATCTTGTAAAAGCTCAATAAATTCCAAATTGGACAGTGATGAAACCTGACCTATCCAACCATTACGCCTTATAGTTAATCATAGACCAACTATCTGATGCCCCATTTTGTTGGCAACTCTTCCCAATGAGATCTTAATAATTTACCCTGATTAATCCCTTGCAGATCTGAACCTGAAAATTTACCTAAAATTCCCCTGAAAATTTATAACCCAAAATAGGGGTCAAACATTATCCAATATACTCTCAATTTGTAACTATCCCTAGTGATCCACAGGTAATCTAGGAGGCTGTAAAGGTGGGCAAAAATACCAACACATGTAAAGGATGAGATGGCGTGGTTTTAGGATGTTTATGGACTCTGTCATAACCCTCAACCTGGAAATAATTAAGGGCTACCATGATGAGATTACTGTTGGGCACCTCAGGAAGGCTAAGACTTGGAAATGATTCGGTGTACATAGGACTAGAAAGGAGTGGCAGCACAGATTGCTTGTTACTCTAAGGGTGCCTGGTTTGCAATAGGATGAAATAATATCATTAGCCCCTAGTGGGGTTGTCAGTACTAGTCTAAAGGGCAGAGGGCACTGGACTTACCTATCAGTCAATTTTATTGTGGACACCTGCATCAGAGGGCTATGTTGCTATTATGGAAATGGTGGACCAGTTTGCAAAGTTCGCCCATTCCATTCCATGTAACACAATAGTAACAGCAGCACAGAAGGTTAGGCGATGGATTTTTAGACCACATTATTCTTCTCTCTTTTAGATTTAGTATTTTAAATATTATTAATTAATAGTCTATCGTTTGGCGATGGTTGCAGACTAAATTATCACTCATAATTCTCAAAAGTATGTAAGTTTGATGATTAGTTACAAAGAATAATTATCAGGGATCATCCCTGCTAATGTAAACAGGTATTTTGATGAGTGCTTGATAGCTGATAGCCAGATTACTATGGTATATTATCCATGCAGATGCGCAGGACGATTAGGATAGTTCTTACAAAGGTACCAAAGCGTTTTTAATGCTTATTCTAATTGTAGTTTGTAGTTGTAACCCGCAATTGCAGCGCCATAAAATCGCTATTTAGTCCCTGATACTAATAGATGGCTGACAAACTGTAAAGAATTACTCTGCAGGCAATTAACTAAAGCGAAGTAACTCTATATGTTTAAAAGCTAACACTAAGGGTCAAAAGTTTTTAAAGAATTTATAAGTTGGTTATTAGTGAGCCAGCTGAATAGTTGTGAAACATTTTCCCCATTAAAACCCCTAGTATTTACTATAAAAAGCAGATTTCAACTACTGATACTTTATTATTTTACTTCTAAATTGAAAAGCAGGAGGTAATAAAAATTCTTATTTATTTATCAAGTTTATAATAAGAGTAAACCAGAGTGGAGCTGAAGCCAATTATACAGAATACTTAACTTATAAGCTGTCACCATACAACTAGTGTCCTATCTAAATTTTTAACAAGTAAAAACTGGTGCATTAAACTTACCCAAAAGGTTACAATAGATTATCTGTTTCTCATTTAATTTCCTTCCATGGGGTGCCCCAGGAGATTATTAGCGATTGTGGACCCCAGTTCTCCTCCATGTTTTGAAAGAAGTACAAAGCTCTTCAGATTCATCAGTGCAGTTCTATTGCCTACCATCTACATTCGGATAGGCAGATGAAGCAAGTGAACCAGTGCCTTACGAAGTTCTTTTGGTGTCACACTGCAGGTGACTATTAAGATTGGGCTCTCATATTCTAATGTCCCAATTTAGTTATAATAACGCCAAGAATGCTTTAATTGGTTGTTCTTACTTCTTTGCTGACTATGGTTTCAACCCTTATCAACATGGAACC
>JAKSZP010013603.1:0-72803 GCA_022478985.1 Massospora cicadina | reverse complement strand
AAAGCCAAGTCCAACAAGCCCTTGGTGCAGAGACCAGAACCCTAAGGGTCACAATGACCTATCTAAGGTCATTGACAAAAAATAGGTTTTGGCTTTTCCACCCAGGGCTGAAGAAAACGGCTTAATTGAGACACAAACCAAGGCGGGAATCGAACTCAAGACCCAAAAGATCACAAGATATGAGGCTTTGAAATCTGGCCAAATTTGAAAAATTTTGATTTTGTTAAAAAACAACGAATTTGTAGCTCATATCAGATTCCAATAACCATTGGAATCTTCATGAAGCGTTACCCTATAAATTTAGTCCCAAGATGAGAAAGGCTTTGCTTTTCTCAGATAAACTGATCGTTCTAATAAAGTTTAGGATTTTTGGCACATTTACTGTATTTTGGTTTTTTCCAAATAAATACAATTCTGCAAAGTTTTGCAATGGCTGGAGTCATTTTTCCGCTCTGGTTTGCCCCTACTGTTGTACCTGAGTCATTCAACTACTCCGCCACCTATTCCGCCGGCTCTGCCTCCTCATATTCTGCTGCCTTTTGCCTAGATTTTTCGCCACCCTTCCCAGCTCTCAGGGCCTCATGTACCTGATGATTGTGGCCAGTTTGGTGTGCGTTTTGTTCTACAGATCTACTTGGAAACATAATACTAACCGTTTAGGACATCTCTTCATTTTGTTGGGTCACTTGGCCTTGTTGTGTCACCTTTGGCCTGTTTCTTTACCTCCGGTGACCTCCTGCGCTCCAGTTTCCCAGACAGAGAAATTCTCTAAGCGAAGATTGAGATGCTGGAACTCAAGTTAATGCCCAACAGGAACAGATTTTTGAGCTATCTCGCCGATTAGATGAGAAAGTGGGGCTTATTGAGCTGAACCGTCAGATGGGCGAAATTTATAATGAAGTTACTGGTCCTTATTCTCAATTTTCTTCTCAAGCGTCAGACTCCAATTCGTATGGTTCCACTCAATTCAAACCACTTGAGTACATGTTCTGACCTCTAATGCCCCATGAGTTTCAAACCGGTATTCAAAGATAAGTACTACCTGGGGGAAGGCAGCATTATCTCCTTCCTCTATCTTTATGATAAGGCGCTAAGTGAGGCTACAGATCACCAAAATGTGAATTATCAGCCAAATTGCCTTACTCGTTTGGCTCAGGATATCATAATACCTCACTTGATGACTTGTTCTACTTGGTCTCAGGTGAAGGAAGCGCTATTCAAAGAATTTTGGAGTGAGCAAACTTTATCCTCCCAAAAACAGGCTTTTATGGGTATACAGCCCCATTGAAACCAATCCAAAGACTTTGCTCATTGGTTCTATTGGGAAGCTCAGACCCTAGTGGCTTGTGGTTGGTTAAATTTGGATGATGCGATTAAAGCAGTTATGTCAGCTTTTTCTTCTAGAACGCAAATGCAAGTTTATTTGATCATTTTAAAAAAATTCTGAAGTATTTTGGACATTAATGAGGCCTTATTGGAATTGCATCCTCAATTCTCCAAAAAACTCGAGTTTATGAGTCTCCCAGACCTAGTCACCCCAAAGTCTATGCTATGCCTGAGAATACTAGGGCAATCCAGTGTAACTACTGTCATTGATATTTTCATACTGAGGATCGATGTTTTAAGAAGGAAGCCGATGAGAAAAAGTAAAGAGATAAGCCCAATAAGATTAATCACCTTGATAATGAGATGAGTGTGCAGCAAGAGCATCAGAGTCCAATTGAGTATAATAAAGATGAACATTCTTCTTACTCCTTGCCCTCCTTGTTGGCTTTATCCTCTTAAATTGGAAGCACCATTTATCATATTGATTTCCTAGTGAATCAGTTCAATGCCAAAGCTATCATAGATATGAGTTCTCCAGTGAACGTTGTTTCATCAAAATTCCCCAAGAGGATAAAATTAGAACTCCTGATATTTCCCAGTTTGAAGAATATGGCACAGCTGGACCTCAGAGTACTCGGTCAAATGGAGATTTTTTGTCCCTTCCCCTAAAAATTGGAAATTAACTTTTACAATCCCTGCCATTGTACTTGATAACTTGAATTATGACCTACTTTTGGGAACTCAATTTTATGAGAATTTGATGGAATAATCAATTACCCCAACTCGTCATTGCCTTTCTTGGGGTATAAAGTTCCCTTACTTTTATCCTATCATGCTTCTACCTGACGTCAGTTATGTCTTCTAGAAGGAACCAAAAGGTCTTATTCACTTCAATATCACGTTTAATTCTCACGCAAAATTATCCCCTACATCAGCTGATATTGAAGAAGAGATGCCTATTTTCTCCCCCAAAACTAAGTTATTTCACCAAAATCACGGTTTCTTTGTTAACTCTTCTTTGCGTTTTTGATTCCCAAAGGGCATTTGTTACAAATTCAAGGCATTTTCAACACATCTGCTAAAGAACTCTTGCCTTGTCCTGGAGTATTGGATTATGCTTATTCAGGATCATTATCTGTCTTACTGGCAAACCTTACCAATGAGCTGAAATTGGTAGATTGAGAGCATCCAATTGCTTATGTCAAGTTACTGCCCTTATCTTAGATTTATGATTTTAAACCCTTCAGAAGTCTACAAGATTTTGAGTTGGAAGGTGATCAGAAAAATCCCTAATGTGGGTCAAGCTATCAGCAAACATCTCTCTAAGGAACATAAGAAACAAGTGCTTCAATTGTTAGATGAACATTCTGACATTATTGCTAAGCATACTTACGATTTTAGGAAAATGAAAGGAGTAATGCACTCTGTTAAAACTGGCAATTACCTTTCTATTTGTGAAAAGCCTTATCATAAGTCTAAGGTAGAAGAAGCCCAGGTTACAAAGGAGCTACATCATTTGTTGGAGGCTGGATTGTTGAAACCATCCAATAGTCCTTGGGCATCTCCATTGTTATTGTTTAAGAAAGATGGTTCCCACCGAGTTGTGATGGATTATCACAGACTGAATGCTATTAGTCTATGAGATTGTTATCCCTTACCAAGAATCGATGATTCCCTTAAGTTGTTGGCTGGATCCACCTATTTTTTGGCCGTGGACTTAGCCAGAAGATACTGGCAAATTGAGTTATCGCAAGAAGATTGTGCTAAGTGTGCCCTGATATCTAGTGAAGGGCTGTTTGAACAAACTCATATGCCTCAAGGACTAAGTAATACCCCAGTAACCTTCAAAAAGCATGAACTGTATGTTACGGGATCTAAAGCTTACTTGTGTTCTGGTATATCATGATGATATTACTGTGTTTTTCAAAACTTTTAATGAACATTTGGATCATCTAAAAGAAATTTTCAGATGAATTTGGAGCTCTTCCTTAAAACTCAAAACTTCCAAATGTTCATTCTTTCAAAACGAAATAAAATTTTTAGGACATCAGGTCTCAGCTAAAGGAATCTGACCCCTCTCAGACAAAATTTAAGCCATCCAACAAATCCCTTCTCCAACCTCTCTGCAGGATATTCAAGTCTTTCTCGGCATGGTTGGGTATTACAAGCAATTTATACCCATATTTTCTGATATGGATGAACTATTATTCCACTTGTTGCAAAAAGGAGTGCCCTTCGAGTGGAGTTCAGCTCAGGAACAGTCTTTCAATTCTCTGCTAACCGCCTTGACCAAGGCACCTGTTTTAATTAATCCTCAATTTGACAAGCCTTTCTTTTTACATACAGATGCAAGCAATGTCGCTAACGAGGCTATCTTATCTCAGTGTGATGAAGAAAAGAATGATCATCCCATTGCTTTCTATAGCAAAACCTTGTCCAAAGCTGAATGGAATTATAGTGTCACTGAGCAGGAGTGTTTGGCTATAATTTTAGCAATCAAGCAAATCTGTCCTTTCTTATATATGGTAACCATTTCAATGTTATTACCTACCATTCTTCTTTAAGATGGTTGCAGATCATGAAGGATCCTGATGGGAGGTTGGCCCATTGGGCTTTAAGGTTGCAAAATTATAATTTCTCCATTGTTCATCGTTCAGGTGCTCAATGTCAAAATGCTGATTGGCTGTCCCAATTGCCTGTTCTGACTTTGAGATTAAAAAAAAGAAGAATGCTTATATAATATTATTGGATGACCTGAGTTGTGGGATCGATAAGCTGAAGAGGATCGCGCATTTCTAAAATCAATCATCAAAGATACTATGATTCGGGATGGAGCTTTGTATAAGAAAGTCAAATTAAGGTGGTTGCCCTTTTTGCATCCCAACTCTAGATTTCACGCTGTAATGGAAGGTCATGAACAAGTCAGTCATATCAGCTTAAAGAAGACTTAAGAATGGTTGAAGACTCAATACTATTGGAACAACATGACTGAATTCATCAGAGAGACTCTTGACTCATGTCTTATTTTGTAAATGCCATGGAACTACTTATCCTAATTTTCAACATCAGGTTATACAACCAACTAAGGCCTTTGAGGTAGTTATCATTGACTTTGTAGGTCCTTTTCCTCAGGATTGCATGGACATCAGTATATCATTATAGCTGTTGACCATTTAACTAATTGGTTTGGGCCATTTCCATTGCTACCACCTCAGCTAAGACTACAGCGCTATTCCTATACCAGCATATCATTTCTCAACATGGTTGTCCCAAGGTCCTTATGTTGGATAATGGGGCTAACTTCACCTCGAAACTTATACAGGAGTTATACAAATTATTTAACACTGCTCAGCGATTTGTTGTCCCCTATAATACATCTACAAATGGGGTCATTGAACGAGTTAATGGAACCCTAGTCGTGATTCTAAAAAAGACGGAATCCACTGGCCCAACTCGGTGAAATTTTTTTTGCCTAGTGCCTTGTTTTCTTATCAGATAAGCTATCATCATATTATCAAGATGTCACCTTTTAAGTGTATATATGGTAGGGATCCTTCAGTCCCTTCTAGTGTTCAGACAATCCTTAAGGAAAGCTTTCCAGAAAATTCTAATTTGATTATGAGGAATCTAGCTTATGAGATTATTCATCTTCAAGCTCAAGAAATGAAATCAATTGAAACAACAACTCAAAAAGAGACTCAAAGAAGCAATTAACACAAACCTGCCTTACCTGAATACCAGATTGGGGATTCCGTTATGTACTATCATTCTCGGCCTGGTGGGCAAACTGAAAGGTTAGGAACTAATTGAGCTGGTCCCTATCGAGTTATATTTTGAAAGGGATTAGAGTGTTCAATTGTTCATGTTGATACTGGTATAATGGTAAATCATATTCATCCTAGGTTTTGAGAAGTCACCCTCTAATGCGATCAAACCTTGAGGGGGAAGTGTCAGGATTTCACCAAATTCACATACCTCCAAAAATATTACTCCATCAATTCCCCCAGCATCATTGGAAGGAGTGAGTAATATATCTCAATCTATCAAGGTTGACAATCAATCTTTCCAATCAATTAATTGAAGATTCTATTGTGCAGAGATTAATTCGCTCTGATAGATTATGAGCCGTTACAAAGCTATAAATATTCCCTTTTTTCATAATAAAATTTAGGTTGATTTATAACCTGTATTTTCATTTAGTTTTATCACCTTTTTGGAGAATCCAAACACTGTAACTTCGAGAGAAAACCAGCCAAATTAGAAGTGTAATTCAAAACTTCCAGAATTGGAAGTTACTAGGAAGTACCAGTCATCAGCAATATCAAACCACATACTGGTGATGCCCAGATGCCCTTGCTATCTGCCTTGGCATGCACCCTACTCTGGTAAGATAGTTGTTGTTAAAGTTGAGCCCCCTCCCCTTCCGCCATGGAGGGATAAGATGTTTCCGCTGCTTACCTGGTTGGTAGTTTTTTGGTGTTTCATTCAAGCACTCATTTGGGCGTATTGTTTGAATCAATTAGTTACATTATTATAGTTTAAGTTTTTAGTTTGGTAATGTCTGTCCCTTGGTCAGCTTACACCAGTTAAATAAATGATAATAAGGTTTTTACTTGTTGCCTTTTTTACCCATAATACTGCCCTCATACAGTATCTGTAGTTGTTAATTATGCAAACCTAGAATTCTTGAATCTGACACACAAGCGCCAGTTTTAAAAGCGTTTCTCACTACAGGGGGTACAACTGCTATCCTGTAATCACCCAAATTTTTAGAAAAAATCTGAGTACAATATTTCTTTAGCTACTCTAGCATGCGTTATGGCCTCTAATATGGCTGCTCCACTAGGCCAGCATAAATTTGGCCCACCTACTCATTTCCAGAATGAATAATTAAGCTTTCAGGATCAAGCTCAGACAAGATATTAGTTTGGAACTCTCAAGCATCCGCTCTTTAAGCTACTGTGGAAGACCATGAACTACCTTGAAAGCTTTTAGAGAAATGGGTGGGACCCTTGTAACTCCCTTTTTGAGTATGATGAAGGAGCTCTCATGTTGCAAACTTTTGTTCATTTGCAAGCTCATAGATTAAGGAGTTAAAGACACTCCTCACTACCATCAACCAGAAAGCTTGAACTCGTTGAACTACAGTTTATGGTAAAACACTTTCAATTGGTGAAATATTTTATCAACTTAGTAACGAGTTTACAACATGCTGTGCTTACTTGTCAGATATTCCATACTACTAATTATTATGGTGGATAATGAAACATCTGCTGAGCCTTCTACCACAACTATGCTAATGACTCAAAATCTTTTTACGATTGCTCCTTTAGATGCTGTCTCTGAAGGTCAATCTGAATAGGCAAGGCCCTCATGCTCTTGTTCACTAGGACACCAGACTCCATTTATCCGATCAATTTACTAAAATATGATATAGGTGGAAATGTACACAACTTCACTGCTTTATTTGAATTAAGTATGAGCGGTGATTCTGAGACAATATAAATTTGTTACCTTAATGAAAACCCTAAACACTGTAATTCAGAAGCTGATAGTGCCTTTATGACAAGTAAAGAGAATGTCATATCTCAATGGAAAAAACCTTCTGATAAAAGAGTTTGGCGCTCAGAGTGGATAACAACGCGTCAAACGTTGTTCCTTAACTTTCCTTTAATAAAGATTAGTCTGTTACAGCTTTTGCTTAACAGGTTTTTATTTGACTTAAGTATATATGGAGTCAAAGTGTTAATAAGTTTGACCCTCATATCTCACTGCATCATGCCTGTGATCCCCATACAGAATTGTATTGGGTTTAATCCCCGTTTTAAATGAGGAGAACAATATTTGTCTTGGCTTAATGACATGATTGAAGGGTACCAATTGTAAGGACAAAGCTGACTGTCAGGAGGCCAAAAAGGTGAAGTTGGCAGGCCTCTCTGACCATAAGCATACCCTGGGACAACGCTAAATAAAGGCAAAATATGCACAGGTTGTACTGAGAATGTGCGTGATGCTCAGCCAGGCGTTGCAGCAGGGCATTAAAACGCACCTGTTATGCTATTACTACTGATAGATTGTTACAGTTGCTCAAGGAATAGGGTTTTGAAACCCATTCCAGTTTTAATATTACTAAGTCAGTTCAAGTCCAAAATACAATCCATAATTTGAGGTTGAATAGATTCAAGTTAAAGTACTCAGGCTGATGGTAGAGTGCGCCTATTGGTGCACTTAGGCTTAGCACCACTTCCAACAATTGACAATTTACCCCCCATTGCTTAAGTATGTTACCCTGAGACCAACTTTCCTCGTTGGCTGACTTACCAATAAATTTCCTTTTATTCTAGATTTTTATTTAATTCCTTGGGTGAACCTGTGTGCGGATTCCTTCAAGGAGGTCTCCAACAACATTGGCCACTTCATTTTATACAAATTAACTTCAGTATCTGATGCACCTATGGGCTGCGCTGGCCCCCTTTAGATCAAGGCACCCAAACACCCTACACCAATATCCACATGGTTATAGATTCTCCTTTGAGTTCTAACCAGGGTCTTTAGTTTCTTTGTTATTTACTCTTATATACTGAGTTGTACACCCTCGCCTTAAGTCCCTTCTGCTCTGGCACCCTCAGCGGTGCTCTATTTCCAATTTTGCTAATGGGAAGTTCCCTGGCGGTATGGCTGTGCATTTTGCACCATCTCTCTGAGAGCAAGATAGCTACATGCACTCTCTCAATAACATTACCCATATGATAGATTATCTATATCGCCAAGCTGTCTCATTTGTAGCAACTAACCTCAGTTGACAAGAGCTCTGTGACCATTCAGATAAGGTCATGCTCTCAAATATAGAATTAGTTCAGCCATGTGGCCTGCGCTTCCCTAGGCCTGATATTTCACAGGTTATAATATCTATGTAAAAACCTTGGGCATCACGCCAATAATTGCTATGGATGAGGTTTTAAACTCAAGGGTCATTTTGCAAATACTGGTAATAAAGGAGAGTTGGGAAAAGAGTAGGCGGAGTAGAAACGGTATTATTACTTCATCCACCTCTAAGAAAATACAAACAGATCCTCCATCTTCAGCATTACCTCAAGTGATTGCGGATGAGGTGGTGGCGTTACCCTCTGATTCCATAAGCAAACGCATTAATGAAGTTGTACCAGTATAGTAATTAAGTCATATGTGCAACAGTTGGAACAGTACGAATTTCTTGCCAATTCAGGTGATATTCCCAAGCTGGACACCGTCCAGGTGGACATAACTCTGGGTACTTTAGAAGAAATAAACCGACTTTTATGCTCTGACCTACAATTTTATTTAGGCAAGAGGATGCTATTGATTTTTATGCAGGCAGCGAGACTGATGCATATGTGACTGAATGCGCCTACATTGATACTACTGTTAATAAGCTCAAAGTAAGAGCTATTTTGGACAGCGGAGCACCAATTATTATAGTGACCACCAAGCTGGTGAAGAGCTAGCCCTAGAACCAGATATCAACTATTACAAAAAGTACAGTACTGCCAAACTCCAATGGATCACTTCATTAGATGCATATAGTGCTCTGACGTTGAGGTTTGGTTCATTACTTCTGTCCGCCCCAGCTATAGTGTTACTCAATCAAGGGTTTGAATTTCTCATCAGAACTCTTTTAGGAGGGCTTATGGAGCTAAAAATGATTTTGAAGAAAACACTTTGAAGATATTTGGACAATATCCTACACTATATTACAATTTAAATCTAAAGGAATCGACATCTGCCAATCAAAAGGTGGTCAACTTCGTTTATAAAGATGGAATAGTAGCACTGGGGTATCAACAGCTTTGTGGCTGCACTTGGAAGTTGACTAATCAAATTATAAAAACTAAGGGAATTCTGATGAGGGCTAATCAAAACCTAATTAATCAGGCAGGCCACCAAAAATTGTGGGGACAGAAATTATCCTGGAAATTATTAAGGGTTATATGGGGGATTTATTCATGCCGTTCTGCTGCTCTAATATTGAACCTGCTGTCACACCAGGGATTATTCTTCCTGACCTTGGCGAGATTAAGATTTTATAGATAATCTATACCTGCACTCTATTCAAATCAAGAGAAATCAAATCAAGCTTTTGTCCATATTCTTCCAATAGAAGAAGTAGAGAACATTCATGACTTTGGTACTTTAGATAAACTGGGCCTGAACAGAGATACCAATCCATCAGTTAGCTCTTTGGTACCTTAATAAATTTTATCTGGGCTAACTGGGGAAAAAAAGATCAAGCTTTAGCCCTTTTCAATAAGTATAAAGTTTTTTTAATTTTTTTTTAATTTAGGATGTTCCAATGATGTATTGCACCAGATTGACACCAGAAACCATCTGCCCATTCGCCTTTGTCCCATTAGGCATTCTAAGGCATTGGATGAGGATGTTAAGGCTGAAATTAACCAACCAGTTTAGCACAGGATGTTGTTGCCCTCCACGAGTCCTGACCTTTCCAGTGATGATCATTAAAAAGAAGGATGGTTCTAATCATTTAATAAAGATTAATGAAATCCCAACTATATTACCAAAAAGGACTATATGCTTTACCATGGATTGATGATGCACTGGAACGCTTGGGTGGTACATAATATTTTAGGCCATTGATTTAATTATAGGCTACTGTAAGATTGAGCTGCCTAAAGAGGAACAGGAAAAGTGCGCAACAAAAACTTCTAAAGTTCTGTATCAACCCACTTGGATGCCACAGGGACTGTGCAGTTCCCCCACCACCTTCCAATGGGCTATAAACATAATATTGATCAATGTAAAGATCATGTGTCATGGTGTAAAAATTAACTCAATTGGTTGATTATCAGCCGTCACCCAAGTAACCTTTTTACTGCACAGGTTTGATTTCCTCATGCACTTTGTTGCAATGTATAGAATGTACTAATTGATAATAGTATGGAGACTATTATCAATAGTTGAGAATGAACTATTATTAGGCCCAACGCTTCAGCCAGTACTTCTGATTAAATACTCTGTAAGTCATACTTGTAGGGATTCATTCCCTATATTCTTGTCCACCCAATCTTTGTTAAGATACCCCAAGTGACAGTCTCTCTCAGCCCAACATGACAGTTGGCAGCTATCCCTGATTGTGGTTCCTTCATCTCTAGATCCCCGCTCAGATCTTTACTCTTCTCTCTAAGAGTCTTCCAATTATTGCCTTTTGCAATAATATACTTGAGATAGAATGACACAATAGAAGCTGATAATCTAACTATACACCAAATCAATAATATTACTGTAAAGTACTTGTTATCTTCAAACTAAGTTTTCTATTCTGAGTTTTTTATTATAGTATATCCTAGGGAATTATATAGTAGGGGGTTCAGCTGTCTAACCCTCGGTTGACACCTCTTTGATGAAACAGCAGCCGTTGACATTGAATCACCCTTCCTCATCTTGGCAGTGATGGTCTTCCCCATCCTGGCTAGGATTCCGTCATTGGGCATCCTTGAGACCTCAAATGGAATAAGTTGGAAAACGTGTCCCTAACATTTTCCTCTAGATACAAGCAAACCAATCATAATTGGCTAGCGACCAGCTTAGGTAATGGTACTTATTACTCATTATGACAGGTCACTTCACCAACTGATCGATTTGCTAGTTGCAGGAGGCATCACTCGCCTTGCAACTCACTATTCATTCCCAATCAGTCAGTGATGAAGCCTGACTGATCCCAATTGGTACACCTAATAATTAATCACTATCAGATGCCCCTATTTTGTAAGCCACACCTCCTGATGAGATCTTAGGTATTCATCTGGATTGATCCCCACCAGATACAACCAGGTGAATATCCCAAAATCCCCCAAATGTAGTTCCTCCAAAACTTGGGCTAACCAATTTCCGATTCACTTCACCTTGGGGAATTTTTCCCTAGTGATACCAGGTAATCTAGCAGGCTGGGAATATGGGCAAAAATCTCAACACATCCCCCCTCTTGCCTAGATTTCCAGCAAGAAAAGGACTGGGGCATGAGAACACTGATTTGGACACCTGGTCAAATACTTCATTGGTTCAAGTGGAGTACACTTATCAATACTCAACGCTGCTTGGGACAACCTTTGGCATACGACGTTCTTCCTCTTCCTCCTTGCTACCACCTTCTCAGAGCGCATCCCCATGACCTTCTGTTGTGCTGGGCTGATTAATTTACTTGTGACGATATTAGTCCCAAGATCCAGATTTCTCCCCATCAGAGTATATGACCCTCTGTCATATTCAATATTTTTGGTCCAGCGTCCTTGATTTCCTGATTTTCTCCTCCTCTAGACAGGAGACTCTTGCCGTTGATGTTCATTTTGTTGCTTGATTAAGAATACCTATTTCTATCCACCATCGTTATTTCGCTCATAACCTCTTGGCTGTAAGTCATTCCTAATTCTTCTCTTGGAAAGCTTATCTCATTAATTTTGAGATTGATTTCCCTGAAATCGAGCCTAATGGATTATAGAGTGCATAATGTCAACTTCTATATAAGTCCAACATCACCCCTCTCATCCAGCTCATATGTCAAATTCCAAATCTCACTACCAGCAGCTCCTCAATAGTCTGTCTGATCCAGACCTCCGTCTCTTCCAGCAGATGAGTTGATATGCTAGACGGAACCTTTTTTATGGTCCTTCCAGGACTCATATGCCTAGTCTGGCACAAGCGGCTAGTCCTTATATCGAATTACTGGAAACAATAACTAATCCCTCCAAAACCAGGCTGGCCATCATGTTGAACAACTCTCGGCCAACTCTTCCTCTGCAGTCAATTCCAGAGTTGGACTTTTAAACCCTCCTGGATTTGGCTCCTTTTGCTGATGCTCCAGACATCATTGTAGATGCTCCAGAGATTATGTTAGTTGCTCTGGATCATTCATTTCTGGCCAGGTCAGACCTGCTCCCTGAGTTCCTCTTCTGACTCAGTCAATTTTACAAACCTGCTGTACTGGTTTCTGAGCTCTCAATTGGTAACAGCATACACTTTGAGCTCCCCTACGCTGAACTCCGGGCCCAAGTCACTGAGGCTTTGACATTAGTGCTGAATCCCTCTGATCTTGAAAACCTTCTAGATCAGGATACTGACACTTATGCTCTTCACTTTGCTGGCCAAGTTCTTTAAAGTTGGTCTACAAAGCTTTAAGCCTCGCCTGGTTTCCACTGGTCATTCAGCTTTTACTTCTGCAAAGCTTGTAGTCACCACTTGCAGGATGCAATCCACTCTCTGCACAACTATCTCTTCTCTGGAGCTTCCCATCGGTATCTTCCACTGATGGCGTTAATAGGGGGCATGATTCAGCAACCCCCGTCAAGTATTCCTTCTTTGTTGCTGGCCCACATGTACGGTGTCCTTGATGAAGCCCATCAGCAGGTGCTCAGGACTAATCTTCCAGCTCCTGTGCCATATCAGGATTACTCAGGGTTATTTGCCAATTGCCTCTTTCTTTATTGCTGCTTTCCTCCCCACTCTGGGGTTTTGTGATTGGCATCTTCTGACATCTCAATTTCCCTTCCCCTAGTCACTTTTTCTCAGGGCTCAGCATCCACTCAACAAACATGGTTTTATGTAGGTCTCGCCCTCACAAGCATCCAATTGCATATCAATTTTGACGGGCTGTTTATTCCTACCGCGATCCATCCTCCCTCCCCCAAGAGGCAACATAGTTGGAATCATCCCCATACTGAGGACAATCAATAAAAATAAAAATTATAAAATATATATCAGCTTTTTTATCTATGCAGTTTATAATTTCTTTTTTCCAATATCTTTTATCAATTTTTTTATCTTTATTCTTTTTTTTACTATGGGACTTGACCTTGTTTTGGTTCAGAGGTCCATCTTTTCCCCCAAACTGGGTCCTGGGTACTTAAACCTACCAGTTTTCTATGGTTCAGAGGTCCTTTTTTCGACTTAACCATCTAGATTGGTTCAGAGGTCCTTTTTTCAGACTTGATTTAATCATCAGGACATGACCAACTTAATGGTTCATTGGTCCTTTGGGAACTCTTTTATTTTTTTCCTCAATCCAATGCTTTAGATACTTAGTGTGGACTTGATTTACAACTCTTCCATCCAAGAGATTCTTGATGGAGTAAGCATTGGTCACTTTCTTGGTGATTACTTTGAATGAACCTGACCACAATGCATCTAATTTGTTTCTTCATCCCAAACCATGCATATCGCAATAGGCGACTCTTTCCCCTATTTGATATTCTTCTAAGGCTGGTCAGTTTTTGTCATCTGTCAATTTTGCTCATATCCTTTTCTTCAAGGTTGTATCAAATGCTTGTGATTGCATATCGATCAGGATACTTGTCAGTTGGTTCAAGTATTGCTTGGTACTCATCCCTGACGTAGGTTCCACCACTGAATATAAAATCAGCATCAACGTGGCCTTTCTTTTGTATAATAATTCAAATGGCATCTTTCCCATCGCCATATGATGACTAATGTTGTAGGCGAACATCACCAAACTCAAGTATGTTCCACATGAAGAAGTTCTCCCTGCAACTAGCTTCCTCAGCATCATGGCCAGCATCCCATTGACCTGTTCTACCAGTCCATTCATCTCCAGCCAGTATGGTACTGACACAACTCCTCGGATCCCCATTATTTCGTTTAACCTTGGGATCACATGAGATGTGAAGTTGGTCCCATTGTCGCTCAATAGGACTTGCGGACATCCATGCCAGTATACTACTTGATCTAAAATGAATCTCGCAGTACTGGTAGCATCTACTCTGGTTAGGGCCTTCATTTTGACCCATCTCATCAGATGGTCAATGGCAACTATGATGTACTTGACTCCCCCTGTGCTCATCGCCAGCAGTCCCATCACATCAATGGACACCATGTGCCAGGCAAATCCAGGGCGGACCAGTCAGTATCCAGTTGTGTTCTTGTGTGGTTTGTGCAGCTGGCACT
This sequence comes from Massospora cicadina, assembly GCA_022478985.1. Classification (NCBI taxonomy): domain Eukaryota; kingdom Fungi; phylum Entomophthoromycota; class Entomophthoromycetes; order Entomophthorales; family Entomophthoraceae; genus Massospora; species Massospora cicadina. The sequence continues at coordinate 58,526 of JAKSZP010013603.1, read as the reverse complement.
CCACGCAACAAGCCAGATGATCCGCGACATCATAGTTGATCAATTTCTAGTAATACTGGCAAATATGGTCAGTTGTTTTCCTCAGGCCTCCATGCCCATGACAACCTTGTGAGCTGCTTGTACTATCGCTGCTCTTTCTGACAATTTTGGTAATAATAGCCTCTTCCCGTTGATTGTCTTGAATACTTGTCCATCCATAGTCTCGCTGTTTTCCATTGCTTTTTGAAGCGCACCTTGGATTTCTTGAGGCTCATCCCTGATTCTTCCTTCGACCATTCTCTGGAATAGCTCATCCGCCTGTAAATATACCAACTGGACCATTTGCAACTGCGATAAGCCATCTGCGTTCTGATGAGAAGCCCCCACTCTGTGGACTATCTCATAATTGTAAGCCTGAAGCTTAAGTGCCCATTGAACCAGTCGTCCTTCTAGTTCTATTATATTGTGTAGCCAACGCAGAAAAGAGTGGTCCATCACCACCTTAAAGTGCGTTCTGTGGACGTACACCTGAAACTGCTTGCATGTGTATATGACCACAAGGCATTCCCATTCAGTCACGGTGTAGTTCCTCTAAGCAGCTGAGAGTGTCTGGATCACATATGCCACCAGATGCTCGTCCCCAAGTTCGTCTACTTGGCTCAATATGGCACCAATCACCATCAACAAAACATCAGTTTGAATGATAAACTCCTGATTAAAATTCGGATATTTCAGAATTTATGAATCTATCAAATACTGACGTAACTCATTGAAGGAGTCCTGGGCCTCTTCATTCCATACAAATTCTTTTTTCAGATCCTTTAATAAGTGAAATAAAGGCTCAGCTATTTGGGCGAAGTCCCAAATAAATCTTCTATAGTATCTGACCATCCCAAGGAATACTTGGATGTCTCAGACACTCTTTGGTACAGCCATACGCTCTATAGCTGCTATCTTCTGTGTTTGCGGCTGCAATCCACTTGAGTTGATTATAAATCCCAGGTATTCCAACTCTTTCTTGAAGAAGTGGCACTTCCTTGGCTTGATCTTCAAGTAAGCCATGGACAGTCTCTTAAAAACTTCTTCCAAGTGGTGCAGGTGATCAGTAAATGTTCTACTGAACACATTGATATCGTCCAGATATACCAGGATGAACAACAAATTCAGGTCGCTTAATATCGCGTCCATGGCCCTCTGGAATGTCGCAGGCGCATTGCAGAGACCCTGGGGCATCCTCGTCAGCTGGTATAACCCCTGCGTGGTAATAATCACGCATTTTTTGGTCTTCTTCTGGCAAGTCAATCTTCCAATATCCTGAGATTAGATCCATCGTGGAGAAATACTTTGCTTCTCCTAAACAATCTAGTGCATCATCAATCCTCAGTAGGGGATATGAATCCTTCTTCATAATTTTTTTCAGCCTCCAGTAGTCAATCACCACCTGGTTTGATCCATCCTTCTTCTTCACAATCAGAATTGGACTCGCCCAGGGACTTGACAATGGAACTAGAAGCCCATGCTTCACTAGTTTGCTGATCTCATCCTCCACTACTGCTTTAATGGCTTTTGATCTTCAAATCAGTCTCATCCTTATTGGTAGATTTTCCCTGGTGTCAACCTTGTAAATTACATCTTGTGCACATCCCAAATTGTGGTCATCCTGAGCAAACACTTCCTGATATTTCTCAAATAATTTGAGCACCTCTTACTGCTGGCCTTCTGGCAGATCAGCGAGCTGCTCCCAATCAACCAATAGGTTGATGCTTTCAGCTACCCCAGCTGGTAATCCCATTTCATCGAGAGACCCAAAATCATGGAATCATCCAATTCAGCTATTGGGATCAAATGAATAAATGCAATGATGGACTGATTCCTCTTGATCTTCATCAGTTTTTCACTCAAATTCGCCAGGAGAACTCATATTTCTCCATGGCCTGGCATTATTATCCTGGGAGCCACCCATGGCTCCACTCTGGACTTCTTCCAGGGGCTTCTGACTTCCCCATACAATAGCTCAGGAATCTCCAAAGTCAACCCTGTGTTGACTATTATCTGCGATCCAGCTGGTATGGTCCTTTCTTTCTTGATCCTTAATGAAATTACCCAGTTTTATAGGATTTCCGCCGGCATCTCACGTTGCTTCCTACCAGCTAATTTGTATTGAATTGGTACAATGCCATCATTGTATATCAGATTCATGATGTTGTTTCTCCGATTCAATGGAGCTTCACCATCCTTCTGGTATACCAATGGTAACGTCTGACCCAGGATGGTCAACGTATTATCCTCAAAGTTACCTTTAACTCAGTACTTCCATAGAAACTCCAATCGATCAGGATATTGTAGTTTTTATTCACCAAAACTATCTCTGGCACAGATACTACAACTACCCAAATTGTAGTGGCAGCGCACTATACGCTCCACAGGAAACAGTGGCGTTTGGCCCAGCTGTACCATATTATCTCTTGTGATCCAAGTCCGGTGAGATCTTCATCCTCTTCACCAGCCTGGTCAACACAATATTGATGGGCGCTCTGCTGTCGACAATCGCCCTTACCCTCACTCAATTAACTTGAATATCTATATATTTACACTCAGAGTATTGTAATATATTATTTACTGAGTGAATGGCGGCGTTATTAGCCAAATCTAGGGTGTGAATAATCTGTGCCAATAATTCAGGAAACAATTCCTTTATCACACCGAGGGGATAGATAGATTGGCCTCATCTAAACAAACGTCTGATAACTCTTCAGTATTATCAGCAGTTGAAATCTTCTCCGCCAGTTGTCAGGTGTACTGCTGGGCAACTTCCTGGATTATCTCAGGGTCAATCTTCTTCGCCCAAGCTCTGGTCACAGCATTCACATCCATATTGACCACTTGGTATAGATGATCCTGCTCGTTATCTATGAGCAAATAGATAATATCTATTTCTTCATTCATGATATCAGGAGGAACAGGTTTCTCTGCCGCTCTAGACTGTTCCTTGTCTAGGCAGTGAGCCCTTTTACCGAATCCTTAGTGGCTAATGTCTCCTTGGCCTGGACCACGTTAATCTGATCCTTCAGCTTTTTGCAGTGCATGACAATATGTCCTTTCCTGCCACACTGATACCAAACCTTCTCTTTATTGCTTAACCATCTGAATTTCTTGGACTTATTTCCTAGCACAATTCAGTTAATAGCCTCTTTTTCTCCTTTGTTTCCCTTTGTGGGATTCGAATTTTATACCAGATTTGACTTGAAGCTATTTGGGGAATCAAATGTTGCTTCCAAAAATCTTCAGGTTGTCTACCATTTGTGAGGTAGTTATCTCCATCATGAATACAGAAGACATCATTTGATGCAAATCATGATAGGGCTGAAGGGCCACTTGCAAAGCGATTCTAGCATCAAAGTCATATAATACTTTTGCTCCATCCAGGATCTGCAACTCCTGGTAAAATTGATCTGCGAAGCTAGCAAGAGACTCATCTTTATGGAACTATATTCCCATAAATTCTTGCTTGCGTTTCAACATGCGGGTTGGATGCCCAAACTCCTTCATTATGGCCGCCTTTGCCTTGGCATATGACCAGCTATCCCCCTCCAAGTGGTGTAACACTAGGTTTTGACAGTCGGTGTCCAGGAAGTTCATGACCATCAACGCCTTTTGACAATCCCCGTAGCTATTCATAGTCATGTCAAACAGTCAGAAAAATGCTGGGGCGTTATCCTGATGGAATGTTGCAATTTCAGCGTTGCTCTAAATTCCTTTGAGTCATTTTGGGCCAATTCTCTTGGTTCAGCTACTCAGCTAACTTGTTGAGTAACTTTGGGCGTCATTTCCAAAAATGGAATTAAAGGTGGGCGGCATATTTCTCGGGGTTCTCAATTTCCCAAGTATTGTGCAAGGACTTCTCTCTTTGGCATTGCTGGCCATATTGGGCTCATAAGCACATCTGTGAGCTTTCAGTTCCTCCACTTCTTTGATCAATTTATTGATATCCACACTAAACCTTCTTAAATGAACGCGATCCACTTTTCACTCCATTTTCAGTAATAGGACCTCTGAAACGAGGTCCCCTTCTTTCTTCTTAAACGACTTTACTTTGGCGAGTAACTCATTCCTGAAGTTGGCTAAATTTTCTACTCCTTTATCCACCTTGGCGACTCATTCTTGCAAGGCTGCGAACTCCCAATGGTCCGCTGATTTTAAGACATTCTGATTCACAGTGGCAATCTCAGTCCACAGCTTGCGCATTTCTTCTATATATGACATTATAATAAATTCTTTACTCAACTACCCCTGTAGTGAGCACCAACTTGTAAAATTTACACAAGTGGTTGATTATTGGCCGTCAACCCAGTAACCCTTTTACTGCACAGGTTTGATTTCCTCATGCACTTCGTTGCAATGTATAGAATGTACTAATTGATAATAGTAAGGAGAATATTATCAATAGTTAAGAATAAACTATTATTAGGCCTAACGCTTCGGCCAGTACTTCCAATTAAATACTCTTTAAGTTGTACTCATAGGGATTCATTCCCTATATTCTTGTCCACCCAATCTTTGTTAAGATACTCCAAGTGACAGTCTCTCTCAGCCCAACACACAGTTGGCAGCTATCCCTGATTGTGTTTCCTTCATCTCTAGATCCCCGCTCAGATCTTTACTCTTCTCTCTGAGAGTCTTCCAATTATTGCCTTTTGTGATAATATCCTTGAGATAGAATGACACTATAGAAGCTGATAGTCTAACAATACCAAATCAAAAATATTACTTTAAAGCACTTGTTATCTTTAAACTAAGTTTTCTATTCTGAATTTTTATTATAGTAAATCTTAGGGAATTATATAGTAGGGGGTTCAGCTGTCTAAACCTCGGTTGACATCTCTTTGATGAAACAACAGCCATTGACATTGAATCACCCTTCCTCGTCTCAGCAGCAATGGTCTTCCCCATCCTGGCTAGGATTCCGTTATTGGACATCCTCAAGACCTCAAATGGAAAGAGTTTGAAAACGTGTCACTAACGTTTTCCTCTTGATCCAAGCAAACCAACTATAATTGGCTAGCGACCTGCTTAGGTAATGGTACTTATTACCCATTATGACAGGTCACTTCACCAACTGATCGATTTGCTAGTTGCAGGTGGCATCACTCACCTCACAACTCATTATTCATTCCCAATCAGTCGGTGATGAAACCTGACTGATCCCAATTGGTACACCTGATAATTAATCACTATCAGATGCCCCTATTTTGTAAGCCACACCGCCTGATGAGATCTTAGGTATTCATCTGGATTGATCCCCCACCAGATACAACCAGGTGAATATCCCAAAATCCCCCAAACATAGTTCCTCCAAAACTTGGGCCAACTGATTTCTAATTCACTTCGATTTAGGGATTTCTTCCCTGGCAATACCAGGTAATCTAGCAGGCTGGGAATATGGGCAAAAATCCCAACACATGCTATATCTAAATGATATAAATGTTTTTCTAGAACTTTTACTGAACGCTGCAGCAATTGGAATAGGTGTTCAACTTGCTTGTCAAAGCTCCTCTTAAAATTAAGCCTCTTAAGTGCAATTACTTTCCAAGCAACTTGAATACTTGAGGGTTTGTTATTGCCAAATACAAATATAGCCCCATCCGGCAAAGATAGATGTTATTAAATGGATGACCCAACCAAGTAGTAAGAGGGAATCCAAGTGTTTTTAGGGATGGGTGGTCTGGAAGTTTTGAATCACACTTCCATGGAGCAGGTTTTCTCTTGAAGTTACACTTAGTGGATTCTCCAAAAAGGTGATAGAACTAAACGAAAATACAGGTTATAATTCAACCTAAATTTTATTATGATTAAAAGGGAATATTTATAGCTTTGTAACGGCTCATAATCTATCAGAGCAAATTAATCTCTGCACAATAGAATCTTTAATTAATTGATTGGAAAGATTGATTGTCAACCTTGATAGATTGAGATATATTACTCACTCCTTCCAATGATGCTGGGGGAATTGATGGAGTGGAATTTTTGGAGGTATGTGAATTTGGTGAAATCCTGACACTTCCCCCTCAAGGTTTAATCGCATTGGAGGGTGACTTCTCAAAAACCTAGGATGAATATGATTTACCATTATACCAGTATAAACATGAACAATTGAACACTCTAATCCCTTTCAAAACATAACTCGATAGGGACCAGCTCAATTAGTTCCTAACCTTTCAGTTTGCCCACCAGGCCGAGAATGATAGTACATAACGGAATCCCCAATCTGGTATTCAGGTAAGGCAGGTTTGTGTTGATTGCTTCTTTGAGTTTCTTTTTGAGTTGTTGTTCAATTGATTTCATTGCTTGAGCTTGAAGACAAATAATCTCATCAGCCAGATTCCTCATAATCAAATTAGAATTTTCTGGAAAGCTTTCCTTAAGGATTGTCTGAACACTAAAAGGGACTGAAGGATCCCTACCATATATACACTTAAAAGGTGACATCTTGATAATATGATGATAGCTTATCTGATAAGAAAACAAGGCACTAGGCAAAAAAATTTCACCGAGTTGGGTCAGTGGATTCCGTCTTTTTTAGAATCACGACTAGGGTTCCATTAACTCGTTCAATGACCCCATTTGTAGATGGATTATAGGGGACAACAAATCGCTGAGCAGTGTTAAATAATTTGTATAACTCCTGTATAAGTTTCGAGGTGAAGTTAGCCCCATTATCCAACATAAGGACCTTGGGACAACCATGTTGAGAAATGATATGCTGGTATAGGAATAGCGCTGTAGTCTTAGCTGAGGTGGTAGCAATGGAAATGGCCTCAAACCAATTAGTTAAATGGTCAACAGCTATAATGATATACTGATGTCCATGCAATCCCGAGGAAAAGTACCTACAAAGTCAATGATAACTACCTCAAAGGCCTTAGTTGGTTGTATAACTTGATGTTGAAAATTAGGGTAAGTAGTTCCATGGCATTTACAAAATAAGACATGAGTCAAGAGTCTCTCTGATGAATTCAGTCATGTTGTTCCAATAGTATTGAGTCTTCAACCATTCTTAAGTCTTCTTTAAGCTGATATGACTGACTTGTTCATGACCTTCCATTACAGCGTGAAATCTAGATTTGGGATGCAAAAAGGGCAACCACCTTGATTTGACTTTCTTATACAAAGCTCCATCCCGAATCATAGTATCTTTGATGATTGATTTTAGAAATGCGCGATCTCTTCAGCTTCTCGATACCACAACTCAGGTCATCCAATGATATTATATAAGCATTCTTCTTTTTTAATCTCAAAGTCAGAACAGGCAATTGGGACAGCCAATCAGCATTTTGACATTGAGCACCTGAACGATGAACAATGGAGAAATTATAATTTTGCAACATTAAAGCCCAACGGGCCAATCTACCATCATGATCCTTCATGTTCTGCAACCATCTTAAGGATGAATGATCGGTAATCACAGTGGAATGGTTACCATACAAGAAGGGATGGAAGTGCTTGATTGCTAATATTACAGCCAAACACTCCCGCTCAGTGACAATGTAATTCTGTTCAGCTTTGGACAAGGATTTGCTATAGAAAGCAATGGGATGATCATTCTTCTCTTCATCACACTAAGCTAAGATAGCCCCAATAGCGACATTGCTTGCATCAGTATGTAAAAAGAAAGGATTTTAAAATTGGAGATAAAATTAGAACAGGTGCCTTAAAATAAAGCAGTACGTACAGAAGTGAATGACTGTTATTGAGCTGGTCCTCACTGAAGGGCACTCCTTTTTGCAATAGGTGGAATAAGGGTTTAGCCATATGTGCAAAGTTGGGTATAAATTGCTGGTAATACCATAAGCATGCCAAGAAAGGCTTGAATATCCTGCAGAGAGGTTGGAGAAGGGATTTGTTGGATGGCTTAAATTTTGTCTGAGAGGGGTCAGATTCCTTTAGCTGAGACCTGATGTCCTAAAAATTTTATTTCGTTTTGAAAGAATGAACATTTGGAAGTTTTGAGTTTTAAGGAAGAGCTCCAAATTCATCTGAAAATTTCTTTTAGATGATCCAAATGTTCATTAAAAGTTTTGAAAAACACAGTAATATCATCATGATATACCAGAACACAAGTAAGCTTTAGATCCCGTAACATACAGTTCATGCTTTTTGAAGGTTACTGGGGTATTACTTAGTCCTTGAGGCATATGAGTTTGTTCAAACAGCCCTTCACTAGATATCAGGGCACACTTAGCACAATCTTCTTGCGATAACTCAATTTGCCAGTATCTTCTGGCTAAGTCCATGGCCAAAAAATAGGTGGATCCAGCCAACAACTTAAGGGAATCATCGATTTTTGGTAAGGGATAACAATCTCATAGACTAATAGCATTCAGTCTGTGATAATCCATAACAACTCGGTGGGAACCATCTTTCTTAAACAATAACAATGGAGATGCCCAATGACTATTGGATGGTTTCAACAATCCAGCCTCCAACAAATGATGTAGCTCCTTTGTAACCTGGGCTTCTTCTACCTTAGACTTATGATAAGGCTTTTCACAAATAGAAAGGTAATTGCCAGTTTTAACAGAGTGCAATACTCCTTTCATTTTCCTAAAATCGTAAGTATGCTTAGCAATAATGTCAGAATGTTCATCTAACAATTGAAGCACTTGTTTCTTATGTTCCTTAGAGAGGTGTTTGCTGATAGCTTGACCCACATTAGGGATTTTTCTGATCACCTTCCAACTCAAAATCTTGTAGACTTCCGAAGGGTTTAAAAATCAATCTAAGATAAGGGCAGTAAATTGACATAAGCAATTGGATGCTCTCAATCTACCAGTTTCAGCTCATTGGTAAGGTTTGCCAGTAAGACAGATAATGATCCTGAATAAGCATAATCCAATAATCCAGGACAAGGCAAGAGTTCTTTAGCAGATGGATTTAAAATGCCTTGAAATTGTAACAAATTGCCTTTGGGAATTGAAAAATGCAAAGAAGAGTTTAAAAAACCTGTTATTTTGGCAGAATAACTAATCTTTGAGGGAGAAAATAGGCATCCCCTCCTCAATATCAGCCAATTAAGGGGTAATTTTACATGAGAATCTCCAAAGTGATATTGAAGAGAATAAGACCTTTTGTTTCCTTCTTGAAAACATAACTGACGTTAGGTAAAAGCATGATAGGATAAAAGTAAGGGAACTCTATACCCCAAGAGAGACAATGAAGAGTTGGGGTAATTGATTATTCCATCATATTTTCATAAAATTGAGTTCCCAAAATAGGTCATAATTCAAGTTATCAAGTACAATGGCAGGGATTGTAAAAGTTAATTTCCAATTTTTAGGGGAAGGGACAAAAAAGCTCCAATTGACCGAGTACTCTGAGGTCCAGCTGTGCCATATTCTTCAAACTGGGAAATATCAGGAGTTCTAATTTTATCCTCTTGGGGAATTTTGATGAAACAACGTTCACTGGAGATCTCGTATCTATGATAGCTTTGGCATTGATTTGATTCACTTGGAAGTCAATATGATAAATGGTGCTTCCAATTTAAGAGGATAAAGCCAACAAGGAGGGCAAGGAATAAGAAGAATGTTCATCTTTATTATACTCAATCGGACTCTGATGCTTTTGCTGCACACTCATCTCATTATCAAGGTGGAGAATCTTATTGGGCTTATCTCTTTACTTCTTCTCATCGTCTTCCTTCTTAAAACAACGATCCTCAGTATGAAAATATCAATGACAGTAGTTACACTAGATTGCCCTAGTATTCTCAGGCATAGCATAGATTTTAGGGCGACTAGGTCTGGGAGACTTATAAACTCAGGGTCTGAGGAGAATTGAGGATGCAATTCCAATAAGGCCTCCTTAATGTCCAAAATATTTTGGAAATTCTTTTTACACTGATTAGATAAACTTGCATTTGCATTCTTAAAGAAAAAAATGACATAACTGCTGTAATTTCATCATCCAAATTTAACCAACCACAGGCCACTAGAGTATGAGCTTCCCAATAGAACTGATGAGCAAAATCTTTAATAGATTCATTTTGGTGGGGTTTATACCCATAAAAGTCTGTTTTTGAGAGGACAGAGTTTGCTCACTCCCAAATTCTTTGATAAGCGCTTCCTTCACCTGAGACCAAGTATAACAAGTCATCAAGTGGGGTACCATTATATCCATAGCCAAACGAGTAAGGCAATTTGACAAATAATTCAGCTTCTGGTGATCCATAGCCTCACTTAGCGCCTTTTAATAAAGATAAAGAAATGAAATAATGCTGCCTCCCCCAGTAAGTACTTATCCTTGAACACCAGTTTAAAACTCATGGGGGCATTAGAGGTTAGAACATATACTCAGGCGAGGAATTAAGTGGAAACATACTAATTGGAGTCTTACGCTTGAGAAAAATTGAGGATAAGGACCAGTAACTTCATTATGAATTTCACCCATCTGACGGTTCAGCTCAATAAGCCCCACTTTTCATCTAATCGGCGAGATAGCTCAAAAATCTGTTCCTGTTGGGCACTATACTTGAGTTCCAGCGTCTCAATCTAAGCTTGGAGCATTTCTCCTTTAGTTTTACAAGCCTGAAGCAGGATATTGATGTCCTTTGCCCATTTACCTAAATTGACCAACTCATCAGATAAAGACTGAAGTGACAAGAGGGGATTAATTGGTACCCCCATAGGGGATTAAGTTACATTCCTTGGCCAAATTATAAGCTTGTTCACACAAGCGATCCATCATACTCAAGAGGGAGTCAATTTGTTGAAGGAATCCAGAATGCCATCAGCACTAGAGGCCCCCTGCAAGTCGAGGGAACGTCCTCTGGGTGTCAATCAGGCCACTTTCCCATTTCTGAGCAGGAAGGCACCAAAGAGGATGGCTGTACCCCTCGTTACTCAGGGCGATCTCACTCATGTGGTAGATGAGCACTGGGTTATAGCCCTCCCACTTCGGGTACTGCTCCCAATGCCCACACTCTCCTTGGCAGAATTGCTATGAGGAATCAGTGAAATATGCATCAAGATCACCAAAATGAAATTGATCATAACCAATTTGAGTGGCAATCAGCCTGATGCTCAGATTTTAAATGGTCAAAAAGATATGAAGACTGATCTATTAGCCAGAATGCCTGAAGGTTGCAATTAAGTTAACATGACAATCAGAAAAATCTCCCCCTCCCAAATCCATCGAGCATCTCCCCCAATGGGCAGGTAATAGCACCAGATACCATCGATGAGGTTTTGAAGCTTCTTGCTGACAAATCGGGTGTTGCACCTGATGCAATGCCACTGACTGAACGAATGGCTCAGCGACCAAGCACAACTGGGTTGGGCATCCTGAACCTGTTCCCAACCAAATGGGCCCACCCCTATGTGGGGTGGCCTTGGGGGATTCCTGCCACTCGTCAGGCTAAATGCTATCATGCCAACCGTCAGAAATGTAGCAAAACCTTGGTTTGGACGTTTGAGGTTGAACTGACAGCAACTTGGCCCACTGCCAAATTTTTTGATGTTGGCTTCCAGGGAACTAACCCATCCATTCCCAAATAATTCGCCAGTTAGGTAGAACTTGTGGGACCCAATCCCAGCTTGTTTTCCCCCAAATTGACTACTATTTAATCAGTCACATTGCACTGAACAAACGGTTGGTCGATTTTTCTTCCTTAAATTTTCCATTAAAACAACCTTCCCCAAAATTAAGTTTCTATATGTTGAAAATTAAGCGGCCTTATCTGCCAACACTCTCGTACCCCTTGGGGTTAACAGCTGTGTGCATCTGGTACTTTATCTTGTGCCTATACAAAATTATGGCTCACCAACAGATATTGGTGAAACCCCTTTCTGGTTCCATATTCGTCATATCAGCAGCAGTGCCCTGGGCATTCTGGTTTGCCGTTTGGGTGCTTTGGCACCTAGGCTGCCAGGCCAGTCTAATTCTTACTTGCTGTTCGCCTGACATAATTGACCAACCATTATTCTTAGCCATTTCCACCTTTCTCACATGTATTGGCGCAGCAATGGCTCCTTCTTTCCAACTGAACTAGGCTGTAAAGAAGATTATCTCTGTCCACATTAGTCTGGTCCCACTCAAAACTCCAAAACCATACTCCTTAGTTGCCGTGTCTATTTGTCCATTGGTTTCCCCTGACACCACCACCATCTCTTTGGTATCACTGGATTCATCCACAACTAACAATAAAGAGAACTACGCTTACTTCTTAGTACCCATGAAGATTAGTGTTGGGTCCCATCACGTCTCCTTTGAGGCCCTGGTGGACACTGGAGCCGCGGGAATTTCTTGAGTGTAGAACTGGCCCAGCAATTGGAACTTGCCATGGATGCAGGCCCTTTGAAGATGGTTGCATTGTCAGCCTCCCAAACCTCATACCTGGTACGTCACCCAGTCACATTTTCAATACACCAATTCAGTTTCTGCGATCGTTTTTCCACTATGCGAACTTGGTGTTTCCAGTGATCTTAGGAGTGGTATGGTGGCGCTGGCAACATGTCAAGATTCACATAGAGTCTAATACGTTGTCATTTACCAATAATCATCTGGAGGGAGAATTTCCTTTGATTGACACCCTCAAGAAGGTACAAGAAATCAGCTCTGTTACTACCCTAGTCACTTCTGCGGGCATTCCGGCCAATTTTACTGAGAGCTTAGTACGTTATCAAAGAATATTTTGACATGCAAAAGGCGGATTGTCTGCCTAAGAACACTAGGTTCAATTGTAGGTTTCAAATGACCGTGGAGTTGGTGAACATCAACTTCCCGTTGTATCCCCATACAGCGGAGGAAGAAGTTGCACACAATACCTGGGTGGACAATATGTTGGAGAAAAGTTGGTTGTTCAAGGAAACCTCACCCATTGCCTCCCCCATTGTTTTCGCCAAAAAAGCGGATGGAACTCTATGTCCCTGTGTGGATTACGGCCATTTGAATAAAATAACAGTTAATGATCCCTACCTCTTGCCTCTGGAGCAGACAATCAGCCAGGCAATCGCCAAATCCCGTGTGTTCTCTAAGCTGAATCTGGTGAACGCCTTCAACCAAATTCGGTAATGGAAGGGCAGGAATGGTTAACAGCGATCTGGATGAAGTGCGGCATTTTTCAAAACTCAGGTAATGCCTTTAAGACTGAAGAATGCTCCCGCTATGTTCCAACGGATGATTAACAATGTACTGTGTAACCTCCAGTTCACCTGTGCTGTTGCATACATTGATGATATTCTGGTTCACTTCCTGACTCCTGAACAACATGCTATTGACTTGGAAGTGGTGATGGTCGCATTGCATAAGGCAGGGCTGTTCCTTAAACCTTCCAAGCTGAGTTTTATAAGGAGGAGGTTACTTTACTCGGGAACCTGGTTCTTAAAGATGGTGTCGCAATCCCTCCCAACATGTTGGATGATATCTGGGAGTGGCCAACCCTGACTACCCATAAACAACTAAGGAGTATTTGGGAACTATCATTTTCTTAAAAAGTTCTCCCCCACACTCTCTCAGCTCGCCGCCCCACTTCACCCACTCACAGGGAAAAACGTACCTTTTTGCTGGATGGAAAAATGCCAACAGGCGTTTGAATCAATTAAAGAGGTGTTTGTATCCCCCCCCATTTTAAAACACGCCAATCTAAACAAGCCATATATTGTCGCATGTGACACGTTGTCAGTAGCTGTTTTAGCAGTGTTGCTCCAGGAGCACGATGGTTTGGAACACCCAGTTACCTACTTTTCCTGAAAGTTTTCCTCTATGGAGCAGTCTTGGGCTATTTATGACAAGGAGTTGGCAGCCGTTTCATGGGCCCTAACTCATTGGAGATAACTGTTACAGGGTGCCCAACATGAATTAATGGTTTGCATGGATCACCAGGCCCTGTTGTATTTTCGTAAACCCCAAAAATTGGCACACCAGCAAGCCTGAACCTATTGGGACCTGTGCAGATTCGACTTCAAATATGAATTTGTAAAAGGTGCACTAAATGTAATTCTCGATTTTCTCAGCTGCAGCCCCACCCACAGTTATGCAAATCCGGATGAAGTGGATATCATTACTGTGATTCCTACCACCCAAATCTTGTTAAATGTTCCCCCTGTCATTTCTTCCGTCGCTCTGGCCCCCAATGCTCCATTAGTTGCTCAGGTCTTAGCCAGTCAAATGGCTTGCCCTGAGGGCGTGGAGTTGGTTGAGCAGTTATCTCACCAGAAGCATAAACACTCCCTATACTCACTGAAGGAGGGTCTTATATATTTTAGATCCCGCGTTTTGGTTCCCCCCTCTTTCTGAAATGAGGTATTTTGCACACATCACGACCCCCACAGTTGGTCAACCTGGTTCTAAGAAATGCATCGATTTGATCAAATGGACCTACAATTGGGAAGGTTTGATAAAAGAAGTTCTGGCCTGGATCGCCGATTGTGTTACTTGCGCCAGGGCCAAATCGGATCATTTTGGCAAAAATGGCCTCCTGCGCCCCTTACAGCAGGCGGAGGGCTCATGGACATCGGTTTCTGTGGACTTTATAGTTGAGCTCCCCTGTTATAATGGGTTCACAGCAGTGATGGTAGTGGTGGATCTCTTCACAAAATTTTACCTATTTATACCTTGCACTTCCACAATTACATCTAAAGAAACTGCCCGCCTTTTTGTACGCCATGTGTTTTTGATGTTTGGTCTCCCCCAGGAGATTACCAGTGACTGTGGCTCCCAGTTCACCGCGCAGTTTTGGAGTGAACTCCTATCAATCCTAAAAATATCCCCCTGTCACTCCACGGCATATCATCCTCAGTCCAACGGACAGACTGAGTGGGTCAATCAAGTTTTTGAACAGTACCTGCATTGCTATGCTGCAGCTGCGCAGGATACTTGGGCTGATGACCTCCCTCTTGCTCAATTTGTGTACAAAAATGGGACCCATGTGTCCAGGGGTTTTCCCCTACAAAGCAACGTTGGGTTATAATCCTTTATTTTTGGTCAGACCATGCTTGTGGCCAGTGGTTCAAGCTGCCGTGGATCACACTGTCATATTAGATCAATTTAAGCTTTAGTGCGGGAACACCTCATAAAGCTATAGACAACTACAAATGGTTCACAGATCAAAAGCGTCTTCCAGGTCACGAGTTTATGAAGGGCTCTTATGTTATGCTTGACACCCATCATTTTAAAATCTAGGCCCCTTCCCGCAAGTTCGCCAGTAAACTCTCAGGTCCCCATTTGGTGGAGAAAGTATTGGGCAATGGGGCGTTCTGAATGAAACTCCCCGCGCATTGGAAGCAGCACCCCATTTTCCATGTTTCCCAGCTGTCACCCTTTGAGGTGCAATTCCCATGGAACTGGAACTGATCATTGTTTAAAATGAGGAGGAGGCTGAGGTAGATGCTATCTTGGCATCCTGGAAATCCTGACAATCCGTACAATAACTCATGGCTTAGAAAGGGTATCCCACTTACAAAACCAGTTGGGTTAAGGCGCGCGATTACGCAAACTGCATGGACCTGGTTGATGCATTCCACATATCCCACCCCAAAGCTCCCCGCCCCCCAAAAAAAGTCACGACTATTATGGCAATCAAATTAACCAAGGCGCAAAAGAACGTGGCTCTTGTGCAGTTCCCTGGTGGTGGGGCACTTCCCTTTGGGAAAAGGAAAGGGTTTTGTAAGTCACAGGGAACATCCTCTGGGTATCAAATAGGCCATTTTCCTATTTCCGAGTAAGAAGGCACCAAAGAGGATGGCTGTACCCCTCATTACTCAGGGCGATCTCACTCACGTGGTAGACAAGCGCTGGGTAACAGCCCTCCCACTTCAGGTACTGCTCCCAATACCCACACTCTCCTCAGCAGAACTGCTATGAGGAATCAGTGAAATCTGTACTAAGATCGCCAAAATGAAATCAATCGTAACCAATTTGAGTGGCAAACAGCTAGATGCTCAGATTTTAAATGGTCAAAAAGGTATGAAGACTGATCTATCAGCCAAAATGCCTGAAGGTTGCAATTTGGTTAACATGACAATTGGAAAAATCTCCTCCCTCCCAAATCCATCAGGCATCTCCCCTGATGGGTGGGTAATAGCACCGGATGCCATTGATGAGGTTTCAAAGCTTCTAGCTGACGAATTGGGTGTTGCGCCTGATGCAATGCCACCGACTGAACAAATGGCCCAGTGACTGAGAACGGGTGGGTTGGGCATCCTGAACCCATTCCCAACCATATGGGCCCTCCCTATGCGGGGTGGCCTTGGGGGATTCCCACCACTCATCAGGCTAAACGCCATTGTGCCAACCGTCAGAAGCATAGCAAAGCCTTGGTTCAGACATTCAAGGTCAAACCGTAAGCAACTCAGCCTGCTGCCAAATTTTTTGATGTCAGTTTCCATGGAACTGACACGCCCATTCCCAAATAATTCGCCAGTTAGGTAGAACTTGTGGAACCTGATCCCAGCTTGTTTTCCCCCAAATTGACTACTATTTAATCAGTCACATTGCACTGAGAAAATTGTTGGTCAATTTTCTTTCCTTAAATTTTCCATTAAAACAATCTTTCCCAAAATCTAGTTTCTGTATGTTGAAAATTAGGCCACCTTATCCGCTGACGCTCTCATACCCCTTGGGATTAACAGCTATGTGCATCTGGTACTTTATCTTGTGCCTATACAAAATTCTGGCTCACCGGCAGATATTAGTGGAACCCCTTTTCAGTTCCTATTCGTCATATCAGCAGCAGTGCCCTGGGCATTCTGGTTTGACGTTCAGGTGCTTTGGCACCTAGGTTGGCAGGCTAGTCTAATTCTTACCTGCTGTTCGCCTGACACCCCCAAGGCCCTTCCATTCCTGGTGGTCCCTGAGGCCCTACGTTCCCAGGAGGTCCTTGAGGTCCACCAGCACCAGGTGGTCCACGTGGTCCTACACCCCCAGGTGGCCCATGAGGTCCTTCAACCCCTGGGGGACCCATAGATACTGAGGATTTCTCTACCTCATTGACCTGGAATTGAATTCTTGAGTACAGCTGCTCCAATTGAACAAGACGGGTTCTAACTTCTGCCTCAATTGATTGATTACGCTCAGAGAGTTGGGAAAGTCCCTCTCGCCATTCTCTCTGAATCTCCTGAACTTGCTTTGTGAAATGATCATCAACAAAACCAGACATCCCAATATCGAGCTGAATAAGCTGTTGATGAATTTTATTGAGAAGGGTCAAATTACTAATAATGGCCTCATGATTATCTAAGCTAGATTCAGTCGCAGACTTAAAAATGGAAACAAGATTAAAGGATTGAAGTCCTTCTAGTAAATTGAGCATCCCTTGATGGTGCATACCCACTATGGGTAATAAATGATATAAGGTGGGGTGAATGAGCTGGTGCAAGTATTGCTTTGGGCCAATTCCAGGCATTTGGGAGGATAGTAACACTTCCTGCAAGATAGATGGTACAGCATAAATTGAGATTAAATATCAGAGATTCTAGGGATTAAAGAACCTTCAAGCAGTTGATTAATAATATTTTGTAAAATCTTAGGTAGTATTCGAAAATCTGGGGTAAAGCTTAAATTAGGACCATGTTATTCCAAGTTGGCACTAAGTTTCAATGTGGAGGGTAATCTTAGGATTTGGGTTTCAGTTAAACAAACCCATCATAATATGCAGCCTTTCTCATAGTCTTGAGCTTCTTCAGGCAAAAAGTGAGAATCCATAATGTGACAGACGTGTTCTCTGGTGCATAACTCAGAGTGCCCCTGTAGTGAGCACCAGTCTGGAAGTTTCGAATTATACTTCCAATGGGGCATGTTTTCTCTCAAAGTTAAACTGAGCAGATTCTTTATAAAGGTGATAAAACTAAATGAAAACAGGTTATAATTTGACCTAATTTTTATTATGAATAGAGGGAATATTTATAGGTTTTCCAACGGCTCATAATCTATCAGAGCGAATTAATCTCTGCACAATAGAATCTTTTTTTAGTACTATATTGCACAATAGAATCTTCAATCAATTGATTGGGATGAGATTGATTTTCAACCTTGATAGATTGAGATATATTACTCTTTCCAATGATGCTGGTGGAATTGATGGAGTGAAATTTTCAGAAATGATAGAATTTGGCAAAATCCTGACAGGTGGATACTACCACCAGTTTTTGATAAACTTCGGTAAGTTAGGCGAGCAGTTATTTCACCTTCTCAACAATGGCGTGCAATTTGAGTGGACATAGGAGTGCCAGCTGGCTTTTGATAGCCTCATATGTGCCTGGCACAAGCTCCCATACTTATGTACCCAATATAAAATAAGCCATATATCATACACATAGATGCATCCCTCTTCGCCGTTGGGGCTGTCTTATCTCCGTTGGATTGAGAAGGGGTTGACCACCCCGTTGCATATTTCAGTCAAACGTTAGATGTACATGAACAAAACTATACAGTTAAAAAAATGCTTAGCTGTCATTTATGGTTGTAAGCAATTCTAGGTTTATATCAGTGGTGTGCATTTCATTATGGTAACAAACCATGATTCCTTGAGTTGGCTACAAAACCTTAAATATCCAGAAGGACAGTTGGCCCGCTGAGCCTTGAAATCACAAGCATACGATCTTGAGATTCACCGCCATCCAGGCGTAAAGCATCAGAATGTGGATGGACTCTCCCAACTTCCTACAGTAGCCTTACTTGCTGGTAATGATAATAAATTATCTGATAATATGATAGGTCAGCGATATAATAACGAAACTGAAGAGGTTCAACCCAATTTGGACAAATTGAGGCAAAATACATTTATTAAGGATGGAAAAATTTAAAAGATTATTGATGTACAATCTGTCATACTTCCTCAACCTACTGAGCAAACTAATTTTAATAATTGCAGTTCATAAGTAGAAGGGGCATGGACGGTTTAATAAAACGCTTGAACAGTTGAAAAATAAAACTATTGGGAATCCATGTTTATTGATATTTATGAGACACAGCTTTTGTTGAGAGTTTCAAGTGGAGCGGCTTATCAAAAGGCTACATCATATCAACTAGTAAAACCTAAATTTGCTTGACACACCATCTATCAGCGTGGTGGGCCCTTAGCCAACACCTACGGCCAATTTAAGTACATCATCGTGGCCATGATCACCTAACGAAATAGGTGGAGGCCAAAGTAGTTAAGGACCTGGGCGCTATGACCACCAGTAAGTTTAATTTGAAAAAATAGTCTATTGGCAAAATTGCTCTCAGTCACTTATAGCAGGCAATGGAACTTATTTTATGTCCCAAATATACACTAAACTCAATGAGTTGATGAGTATAAGAATGTTACTGTCTACTCCCTGACACCCTGAGAACAACGGCACTGTTGAAAGAGTGAATGGCACCCTTGTGGGTATTTTATGTAAGGTGTGTACTAGAAAAGCGTCCAGCTGGATACTTTTTTGCCATTCGCTGTGTTTGCCTATTCCTTTGCTTATCATTCAGCCATGGGCATTCCCCTTTTGAATTATTAAATGTGAAACATCCTGCTTTGCTTCCGCTTTTATACTCCTTATTAAGGAGGAGAGCATGAGATCTATCCAATATCTTTATAACTCGTGTAAACCTTAATTCAATTACAAAGCTCCGCTACTCCAATGCACTGGCTCAAAAAGTAAAGGCTAGGGCTGAGATAACGAGGATCACTGGACTTTACCTAATTCTGTGTAAAGGAATTAATTTGGTATCATGACAACCATGGCTTTAGGCTTAGCAAGCTAGAGAACATTTGGAAAGGCCTTATGAGATTATAGAAAATATCCACCAATGCCTACACTCTTATTAATCCCACTAAAGGTCACCTTATTAACCTCATGCATTCTAAGTTCCATAAACCATATTTTCAGTCTCCCAACCTTATAGCCGCCATCTCTTTATAATTTCTCATAATTTCACTCATCTTTGTTACCTGATGTTTTGTCAAGTGCGGGGAAATGCTGTAATTGGTTTGACCAACCATCAATTCATACTTTTATTAAGTAATGTTATATTCAACTAATCCTTAGATAAAGGGTTCAATCTGATCTTAGTAATTGATACTGCGCAAAGCCCATGTTTTAAGATGGAGTTACTTCCTTATTGATTACTAGTGTCAAATTCCAAAAACCCAAATCAGTTTTTCTTTCTCGTTACAATCAATTATTGCAACTGGTTTGATTCAAGGCTAGGTAAGTTTGATAATCTCTTTTTAGGAGATTAATCTGCACCCAATGTTGGATAGTAGTTGAGCTAGTAAAGCGAAGAACACAGGATTGGTCTTCACATCGTCCAAAGTTCAGAAATGCCTTGACGACACCTGTGGCCAGGACAAAATGAAGAAAGTGGCAGTGAGTATCTTGCAGGAGACTTTAGCTTGTCAAACCAAAGGCAGTCAATACACTAAAGCTCCCCATTCCCAGCCCCTGCCGTCAGTTGAGATCAGGCTTCAAGTTTTTTGGACATTATTATGACAGAATTATGGGAAAAGTTATGTGACGATGTACACATAAATCCTGTTCGTCATGTACGTAGCAACACATTCTATGACCAGGGTTGGCTTGACCTAGTGTTTGAATCCAAGCAAGAAGTGGGCGAAGCTGCACAGGTGCGTGTAGTGGTAGATCTCCCAGATCATCAACAGATGGTCAAAACGAAGTGCACTAGTTGAACCAAGTCAAAGAAAAATTTGTTACGTTTGACTTTCTACCCACTATGGTGTAACGTAAAGTACTTTAGAGTTACTCCAGCTGGATTAAAAACTACGGGGAATAACATTTTTTCAAAATGCAGTGCTTTATGCCTTAGCTGGAGCTTAGCATGGGAAAAGTTATTGCAGTGATCACCCCATCCATGGTCATAGAGGAAGACTTGATAAAATTACACACACCGCAGTTCTCAATATTAAAGGGCAAGAACCCATCCATTCCAAGTAACGGTGGACAGTGCATCCCTATAGCACCTTCTGTCATGCTTTTGGCCATAAGGCACATACCTGCCCCTCCAGAGAGGACATTACCCAAAACTAAATCTTCCCGATGCAATGGGAAGTACTGAATCCCATTATGAACCAGCCATTGACACCAACGTCGCATTACCTTTGGGGTGCACAGGGGTGTTATATTCAGGTGAAACCTGTGTCCCTGCAAGAACGCAAAGAGGCCAAGTAGGCCCACAGATCAGCAGCCAAGGCAGCGGCTACGGCTGTGTCCATGATCCCACCTGCCCAGGCCCATAGTGACATCAAGTCATTTGCTTCTTAAGTGGCTCAAGAATCTGAACACAAATCAGATTGGTCAACTAACTTGAGGACATGATGGGTCAGTCGGATTTACCTGAGCAAAATTACCAAGCCACAATCAAAACTGATTCCATGACCCACTTCCCTCCCAAATTTTTGTCATACTCTGATGATGCACTTCAGGAGCACAGCAACTTAAAACTTTGAAACAAATCAACAAAATATAAGTCTGATAGTAAACCCACAGTGAAGGATTACCTCAAGCCCACATATAGTGTAAAATACGTGGTCTTTAGCTACTGCTTCTGCTGAGAAAGCATCAAAGGAAAACCAATGTGGCCCTTCTCATAGCACCTAAGGTGTGGTGTGGGGGAGCTTTCACACTATGGATGTTAAACATCACTGCACTCAAGCCCTTGCTATCTAGGGCTAGGAAAATGAGTTTTTTTAAAAAAAATTTACCTGTGGACATTCTTGTAATGAATGGAATTAATATGTTCATTGCATTTCAAATTGGGTTCGGATTTTATGAATCAATTTGATTCATTTAAAAAGATTTTTGGTGTTTTTCAGGTTTGGGTGCTGTTTTGTGCCTCGCCTGAATTATTGATTAGCTCTTGCGAGCCTAATCAATAGTTTGGGCGAGTCTCTAGAAGGGCGACCTTTAATTTCAAGCCCACACTATTATGAACTTTGCTCAGAATTCTCTTTTAATTCCCACTCTCACATGGGCTTCTCTGGTGACCTCAGGACAACCCTTACTTATCTTGCCTGGTGATCCACGATGCAGCAAGTTTTTTCCACGTGAAAAAAGATTTGGATTTCAGGGCTTGATCTCCCTCAAATATCCTATCTTTTACCTGTTGTGTTCATGGCATTAGATTATCAGGATCCTGTTAATCCAAGACTCTTTTTTAATAATACTAAAATAAGATTATCTCTGTGGTTTGCAACCTCAATTACTTATTTTGTCTTTGTCTCACTTTAAATTTCCATAATTCTGAGGTTTACTACCTTTAGTCCAGCTTATGCTAATATTCAGCATTGATTATATCAAACCTAAGGTAAGATGGTTATTGGAAACTGTGATGTTTCTGACCGTTACATTATTCTGAACTACATGCGCTGCCAGCATGCCACCAGATCTACATTTTGGCCAACCTCAATGGTCATGTCAGGTCTCAGTTAGTGAGTAACCAGAACCAGAGGGAGCCAGTTACCAATGTCCAACCCTGGAATAAAGCGATTGTCATAACAAAAGTCTGGTGGGGCCTCCTCCACCTGGGATTTGGTTGGCACTGAGGGGACCTGGCTAACAGGGCTTCCTCACTAACATACAGTCCATCTGGAAAGGGGATGGACATCCAGCCATGCAGGACCATGCGCCCCTTCCACACTTCAGTTGGAGAGAGCACCTTCCTGGTTGGGATAGGAAGACCATCACCAACTGGAGCTTGGGAGGGGGGCACACCACAGACAAGCACTTGGTGTGCTTCCTTGTGCAGATGGGCTGATTCTGGAAGCCCATTCCCAATTTGCTATCGCCGTTAATTTTTTTTGCGAGGGCCCATAATTTCTCCCAGCTAATTTTCTGGGGCTTGAGGAAACTCACCCTAAAAGCCCTTATAGTGGCGGCCTCCCACTGCGGGGCCCTTCTTTAGGGAGTGGCCCTTCTTTAGCTGGAGGTGAAGTAACAAATGGAATTAATCCATTTGGTGCATTTTGATTCAGGTTCAGATTTTCCAAATCTGATTCAATTCATTTATAAATATTTTAGGTGTTTGTCAGATTTGGGCGCTGGGTTGTGTCTCATCTGATTTATTGATAAGGCTCTTTCAAGCCTAATCAATGGTTTTAGTGAGGCCCTGGAATTGTGACCTTTAAGGTCAAGCACATGCAATTCTGAACTTCATTTGAAATTCTCTCTCTTGATTCCCACTCTCATTTGGGTTTCTATGGTGGCTTCAGGGCCGCCCTTACCTTATCTTACCTGGTGATCCACGATGCAACAAGTTTTTGTCACATGAACAAAAACTTAGGATTTTGGGGCTTAGTCTCCCTTGAATATAAGTCCTTTACTAGTTGTGTTTTCAGCATCATATTATTGGGATGCTGTTCATCTGTGACTCTTTATTAAATAATAATAAATAAGGTAATTCTGGGGGTTTTTAACCTCGATTACTTATTTCATCTTTGTCTAGCTTTGAATTTCCCTAATTATGAGGTTTACTACCTTGAGTCTAGCTCACACTGGATATTTGGCATCGATTGTGTCAAGCCTAAAGTAAGATGGCAATTGGAAACTTAAAAAGTTTCTGACCATTAAAATCCTGGCCATTCAGTAAACCCACTGTCCACACGGTTCTAAGGAAACATGGGCAACCATGCTCCTCCCCTCCCTTTTTTGGTTGCCACATTTAGGGGTTCTTATATATGCAACCCATAGCTTTACATTTTTTTCTATAAATACATACCACAATTGGCGTGTGCTTGTAGTAACCTTTTCATGAGATGATAAAGTGCACGCTAACACTAAAATTTATGACCTAGCCTGTGTGCAGGCTCGCCATGAATTCTTCTCAGCCGTTACTTCCCTCTCACTTCCTCCTGATCCATTTGTGGTGGCAGACCTGAACTGCTGGGCTAAACTGGCCACTGACCACTGGCCTTCTATGCCTACCCCCCGCAGGGCACATCAAACTTTGCGTTCTAAAAGCCACTTTGAGGTTGTTTAAATCATCCTTAAACATAAAACGATGCTCCCCAACATGTCCTGTCCCCATGTGCACAACAGTCAGGTGAGGTCTATATCCCGCATTGACCTTATTCTTGCCCCGTTGACTTTTTGGTCACAGATTGCACATTTTATGATGACTAAAATTGATTTCTCTGATCACAGCTCAGTGTAAATTTTCTTCTATTTGCTAAGCCCAGTGGCACAAGCGCAAAGTGGTGCAAATTTCGTCCAACTGAGATTACGTTTAGGTTTTTCTCGTGGGTTGATACCAAAAATTCAGCACCAGAGTTTGCCAGATTGCTTTGTGATTACCCACTTTCTACCTGGCCAATCTCTAAAGTGAACACCATCCGTCAGGCCTGTCACCTCTCATTGCGTCTCTCATGGGCTGCTCAGTAGTCATTATGCACACGCTTGCAGGAGTGGGATACCTGGAGTCTAATGTCCCTGATGCAGGTAAAAACCATCTTGTGTTGTAAGTGGGCAGAAATGTCTGCTTGTCTCAATGCACTGGTAAGACAACACAACCATCATGTTTATGTTAGTTCAAGGCAAAAACATAAAGCAGGTGACAAATGCTCCACCTACTTTTTCAGAAAATTCTTCACACTGCGACAGAATTTGGCCTGCACACAGGTGAGGCAGCTGGACCATTACTTCATAGAAACTCCAGCCAAAGTGGCAGTTGAGGTTCAAAAAATTACTCCAAATTGTATCAATCTGATCCAGTTGACCTGGCCGAAATTGATTAGTTTCTTGATGGCTCACATATCCGCACCTTTTCCTAGTATCCAAAGTTGATGAATTTAATTAAGTGGGGCAAACTCTGGTATGCCATTTGCAGTGCACTGCACAGGAGATGCCCATGTCCAGGTGGGATTCCTATGAGTTCTATAAAAGATATCTTATTTATTTCTCCTCTTTGATGATAGCCTCAATGAACCTGTGCCTGTTAGAAACACGCCTCCTTCCTAGGGGCCAGGAGGCGTACACAATAACGCTGTATAACAAAGGGGATAATCTGGACTTGGCTAACTGGCTATTTATATCACTCAATAATACAGATACTAAATTATTTACTAAAATTATGGCTAACCGCCTTGGGGAAGTTGCCTCTGATATAATCTCCTCTGAGAAATTTGATTTTAATCAAAGCGGTCTATATGGGACAACATACACACTGTAGCCAACATCTGCGAAATCCACGGCTACTGAGACACTTGTTTTCTTAGACCAGCAGAAGGCTTATGATAGAGTCAACTGGAAATACCTCAAAGCCTGCCTCCGCAATTTCCACCTCCCCCATAAGTTCATTAATCAGGTGATTTTGCTTATGAAATCCGCCATAATGGCTGTACATGGACCTGGCTTCCTCACTGATGTGGTTCACCCTCAAAGGAGCCTCCACCAAGGGGACCCTTTAAGCCCACTCATGTACAACTTCAGCCTTGACCACTTTTATGCAATGTGAATGCCCGCCTTACTGGTTTCCATTGCAAGGCCAAGCACCAGTTAAAATGTTGGCATTTGCTGACAATTTTGTTGTTGGGGTGTCTAACAACCAAGATGTACATGCGATAGAGGCTACTATCCAGGATTACTACAGGGTCAGTAACGCCACACTTAACGCTTCCAAAACCAAAATCATTATTCTCATCTGGTACCAAGCCCTCTGGTCACCAGCACCCCGTTACCCAACTGCTTCAGCAACTAGCTCACAGGCTTGCTTTCCCGCCCACCCCATACCGCCCCGCTTGTGCTCCCTTTTATGCCAAGACCCATTACTGGTCTGGTATGCCATTTGGGAGTATGGCTGGAGGCGGGTGAGTACGACTTATTGGTGATGGAGAACCATATTCTAGACGACGTCACAATGCGCATCGCTTCTCTCAGAGCCCACCAGACTACCCTCCCAGGCTGGGTTATTCTTTCCAACTATATAGTCCTGTCCAAAGTCTGGTTTGTGGCCCATGCTATCGCCTTTTCCCCCTCTTCCTTCACCTCTTTATAAACTCTCCTACAAGGGTGGCTTTGGTTAGGACACCCACCGCCAGTGCACCTGGACGTCATTTTTGGCCCTCGCCATATTGGTGGTATGGGCTTGCTCATTTTTGAGGCCTATGCCACCAAAATACTTGGCATCTGGATCGCTGCAGTCTCCTCCCACACACTCCCAGCCCAACACTGGTAACGTGCATCCTGCTTCAATTTTTCCCGCGCTCTGGGCCTCAGCAATCCTAACCACCCACATACTCTGCTAAAATATCTTGCCTCACATCCCTCTGCCATGGGCCCACATGGGATGTCATCCCACTTCAAACGTATTCTTCTTTCCATGAGGAGCGCTGAGTGGAGAATCAGCATCAGAGGACACACCGCCCAGAGGGGTCGCCCTACTCCCATTTAAAACAAAGAGTCCATGGGCAAGCCATTCTGAATAACCTGGTTCCCCAACGTCCCCACCTCATTGCTCATGTGGACTACCTTGACAAGTTATACATCCCATACTCTATGGAGACCCAAAAGGACATTTGGCAGTACACACACTGTCAAAATCTGAGAATCGCTTGCTTGATAAAATAAATCCTGCACGGTAAATTGGGCTGAAATTTGGCCAGTGGATCCTCAATTTTGTCAGTTGCTTACAGTTTTAGAACCGTTCAAAAATGCAATAAGCATATGAAAACGGCTCCAACCTTTCTGGCTGATTTTGGGTTTAATTTTCCCCTTGTAATTAGGAACTTCATCCAAGGCAGGCAAATTAGCAAGCTGGGGATCCTGAGATCCCAGCTTGCTGGCACTCTCCAAAAGCAACTTTAGATACAAATAAAATAAAGATTAATAAAATAGACTTTATTTAAGACTAGATTATTTGATGATAATTCATTAGGCAAGCGCTGGTATTTATACCTCTAGGGCATTTCCTGGCTACATCAGAGTACAAAAGTTTCAACAGATATTTTATCACCTCAGTTTGGCCCTTGAACTGATACAACTAAAACCTTTCCTAGGTTTATTGGTGGCAAAATACTCTCAAAATTGGGAGGATTTCAGGTACAAAAATTGCAATAAAAGGGGGGGGAAGGCGAGTCAGTAAGGGCGTACAGCTACCAACCTGAAGGTTGTGGGTTCAATTCCCACCCTTCGCACATTGATCAGGGTGCCAGCCAAAGGAAGCTATTGGCGGTTAGTAGGTCTAATAACACGAAAACCTTACCCATGACGTAACCAGAAAAATTTGAGTCCCAATCTAGAGGTGGAAAACTTTCTTTGATGGAGTTGACCCTGTTCAGGTTTCATGTCATGTCATTTCTTTCTTTTGGTAATGCCTGTCCCCTGGTCAGCTTGCCTCAGTTAAATAAAAAAATTGTGATATAAAGCATGCAAAATTTTCCTAAGATCTTCTTAATTTGAGTTTCGTCATACTGCTGATGAAATACACTATCTGTGAAATTCTTGCCTCCATTGAAGTAAATGACGCACCCCTAATCAGGACGTCAGCAGGCCTCTTCCTTGATAGCACTAATTAACCCCTTTTGGGTGGTCCACGCAAGTGCTATCATGCTGTTTACATAGATTGACATATGAATTTTAACCTTAGGGCGGAAAATTGATTACGTTGTTCATTTGTTTGATTGTCCATAGGACTTTTAAATGTAACTTCAGGTCATCCCTGAATAGTTTTGTATACAAATTTCTTAATATTGGTCCCAATTAATCGGGACTAGTTGCCAAAGATTGGGGCAGAAATAATTGGCCCAACTGTGCAAATGTATTTGGCCCTAGCTGCTGATAGAATAATTAAATAAATTGACATTAAGTTGATCAAATTGGCCAAGTAGTTGCAGAGAAGATTAACCTAAATGTGCAGGGATATTTGGCACAAGCTTTAGTAATATGATTAAATCCATGTAGCAATAATTGGCCTGAGCCTTGTTATTGTACTAGGTTTTAATTAGATTATTAGTTTAAGTATTAGGTGGGAAAATCGGCCCAATTTGTAGGTTGTTGAAGGGTTTATTTTTGAGTCAACCACAGAATTTGACACACACCATCCTCTTTTATGACCCCAAATTCACGCCCATGTGTGAGATTCCTGAGAAAAGTGTACTGCATGGCTGAGCGGTCCATTGCCTCTCAAACTTCATTCAATGTCAGCGGTCAATATGGATCTTTAGTCCATCACTTGGAATATTGCCCGCCTTCACAGGCAATTTGGCGAGATTTTATGCGCCTCTTTTGCCAGGAGAGTGAGCGGGCTTTCAATTTGTATAAAAACATCTTCACCTTTTCCATGTCCTCCCCTATCCACCCATCGCTCTGCGCCTTAATTGTTGCAATAGTGTTATGGATGGTACACACCTTTGTCCTTGATGCAATTCTGTATTACTTTAACCTATGTGAAGCTGTACATCGCTTCCATTCCCACCTCATGGATCACTTTCAAGCTTGGCTGTTTGGCCACCTGCCATCCCGCCAACGCCGGTTGGTGTCATCCTGGTTCCCCATCTGGTTCCTCTCATTGGAACCTTCCTTCATTCATGTGCATTTTTGGCCCAGTCCTCTCCTGTCACTCCCCCTCTTCCTTCCACTGGCAGTCCTGCTGGCAATATGAGATAGCTTCAGCTCCTCTGGTGTGCCCCTAGTTATTTCTTGGTGTTTTGTAATTGAAGTTTATCAGAATTTTCCGTCCCATGGTGTGCCTTCCCCAAATAAAATGAAAATTAAAAATTGATTCTAAAATCCCCGCCAACGCATCTCTTGTTCCATTACTTTATATTCCACTGGAGATGTGGCTTCTATACATTATTCGCCTCCTATGCTTTATTAAGAATCAATTACCATTTGCCCCCACGTTAGTATTATAATAGTAGTAATAGGGTCTTATATAGTTACTATGGACAACCTCCATTAGATTGTTTATCTGGCGGAATTCAATTACTTTGGTGTATTGATAATATTTTGGAAAATCGCCACAGGGTCTATTTGCTCATTCTCCTGGATGAATTTGGATATCACGCCGGCGTTTTACCAATCTTAATTGCTGCTTTTTAACCACTATATGCAACAATGAGACCTCTGGTTGAGAAAGCATATCTAAGCGAGCTTGCCATCTGGAAGGGGGTATGTTTTCCTTAGTAGGAAAGTTTAAGGTTACTGTTAAGTTGAAGTAGCAAGCCTTAGACCAACCAGCTTATCAGATACTAAGGACGTTCCTTTCTTGGGGTAATAAAACCCTATTCTGATATTAAAGTGTTTAGTTGCTTCCTTTTTTATCCAGTATACTGTCCTCATACTGTATCTTTAGTAGTTAGTTGTGAAAACTTAGAGCATTGGAACCTGAAGCCTAGGTGTCAGTTTCAACATTGTATATTCTATGTTTTGTCTACCATTAAAGGTAGTGAGTGATTTTTCTCCCCAATCCACATCCCAATTTTGGAACTTCATATTAGCCATTCTAAAATAAAGCCATGTCATTCTACCTACTATCAACCATAGTCTGATGAATAGACAGAAATTGTCAACCATTTCTTGGAGAAAAATTCTTGCTAATATGCCTCTGTTACCCAGGACTCTTGGGATTCTGATCTCACCTTAGCATAATTATCTTACCTTATTGCAACTCATTCTTCCTGGGTATTGCTTTATATGAAGCTACTTTAGGGTGTAACCCCTACTTTCAAATTGCCCTCGCCTTTGTGCAGATGTTCTGGCAGCTGAGTCACGCCTGCTGATAAATCTGCAATACACAGAACCTGGTTTTTAAACATTTATCAAAGACATTGATGTTGTAAGGATTTAAGGATCTCAATTTAGCTCTGGTTGCAAACTGTTGGGTTCCAATAAGCCACTAGAGGAATCAAGCAACTGCATCATTGTGGCCTCTAAACCCTCAATTTGATGAGGGATCACATTCTTTGTGGTTGGCCATAACGGCTTCACTGAGTGTTGATTCTCGGCGTATAGGCTTGATTCCACTGAATCAATTCGCACAGGGTATTAGCCATTGAACAACCAAATCAGACAATATGAAGATCGCCGACTTACTAAAAAACAGAGATAAACTATATATGGAGCTATCACCCCTTATTTCGACCTTTATTATTTAATATAAATTGCAGACTTATCTGCAACCATCTAATCACCAGAAAAAACCTTCTTCTCAATCCATTATGACTCTTTATATCTTGGTCCCCAAGCTAGATTCATTCTTGGCTTGATAATTTCTATTCATCTTCCCTTTTCTAAAAGCTCTCATTTAAATCAAATCATGTTGTAATTCCCCTCAATTTGCTAAATGCCATCATTTTGATCGATTATAATTCATATATACTTTTCCTTTAAATCTTGAGACTCATCTTGATTTCCCCTCTGATCCACCAGTATGGGTAGCGTATCATCCAGTCATATTAACTTCCTGACATTACCCCCCTCCCCCTTTGACTGGACGATATGCTCTTACTGTTTATATGCTTGGAGGAACTTTGCGTGAACTTGGTTGATAATCTGACCCCCTGCAGGTTCCTTGATAGTGTAGACATCCATGCTAGTCTTCTCAATTATCTCAAATGTCCAGGCCCAGATGTTGGAGAGCTTGTTTTTCCTTCCAAATCTGTGCTGGTCGTGGAATAAAACATGGTCCTTAACAGCAAACAGTGTAAGTCTGCTCCATCTCTTCTTATTGGCTGCCTTATCGCAAATATTTTTGGCCAAACTGGTTGAGAAGGCTTCCATTTGCAGATTAATCAATGTATTCGTAAGAGTCTTAAGAACTGCTGAGGGTCCACACCTTCATTGTCCTCTACACATGAGTAAAGCAAGTCAGGCAGAGCCAGACGTCAACCATACAGCAGTTGGAACAGGATCTTACCAGTGGACAAATGATAAAAGATATTATACGCGAACACAGCTGTAGGTAGAAGGGCACTCCATTCCAAGGGTCAATCCTTTACCAATTTATGGGGCATGTTCACTAGGGCTCCATTAACCCGCACCACCATTCCATTTAATTCCAGATGATAGGGGTGATTAAAACCCCGCGTATCACCATCAACTCGTTCAACTTCAGCAGGATATGCAAAGTGAAGTTGGTTCCATTATCCTTTAGAATGAACTGTGGGCAGCCATGTCATAGTATAACACACTCCATAATAAACTTGGCAGTGGTGACTGCACCCAAGTCGATAATGGCCCTGGCCTCCACCCATCAGGTCAAATGATCGATGGCAAAAAATATATACTTGAATTGATTGGCACTAGTTGGCAGAGGTCCCACTACATCAATGGGAACGGTGTGCCAGGCGAACTGGGGTTTAACCAATTGGTATGTGGTCTTCTTGTGGAAAGGCTTTTCCACTTGACACTAATGGCAACAACTAACTGTTTCCAATATGTCATGATGCATGCTCTCCCATTAATATCAGGGTCACAAAAAACCAGCGTTTTCTGCAATCTTCCATGACCTACAGCCCAATGAGTATCCATAGTAATCGTGGGTCTAGCCAAAGGTTTAGGGAAACTTAGCGTCGATTCTCCATACCCACTTATATAGTTCTTCCCCCCATAGGAAAGTATCCTCCCTGAGTCCATCTAATACCTTGATCACCTGCACCGGCTCATCCTGGTACTTATTTGCCACCATCTTCTTGTGTATTGTGTCAGCTAAATCTGCTGTGATAGCGACCATTGGCAGCTGATAAAGACAATCCACATTTTGATGTTTTGCTCCCAGACAGTGTATAATCTCGAAATCATACACTTGGAGCTTCAGAGCCCAACGTGCAAGCCATCCTTCTGGTTCATGCAGATTCTGTAGTCAGTGTAAGGAAGCATGATCCATCACTACTTGGAATCTTAACTCATGTAAATATACCCAAAACTGTTTGTAAGCGTAGATCACCACTAAACACTCCTTCTCAATCATGGTGTAGTTTCTTTTGTGACAGTTCAAGCTTTGACTAAAGAATGTGACAGGATGCTCCACGCCGTCAACATCCTTATGGGATATTACTGCCCCTATATCAGCAAGGGATGCGTCTGTTTGCATTATGAACTGTTTGTCAAAGTTGGGATATTGCAAAATGGGTGCGCTTGATAATGCAGTTTGCAACACATCGAAAGCATTCTGGCATCATTCCGTCCAATCAAAAGGAGCGTTTTTCTTTATCAACTCAAACAGTGGGCTCCCAATGCAACTGAAATTGGGAATGAACTATCAGTAATACCCAACCATCCCCAGAAATACTTGAATGTCCCGCTTATCACATAGGCGAGTCATCTTTCTTATTGCTTCCAATTTAGCTGGCTGCAGTTTAAGCCCATTGGAATCAAATGATGAACCCAAGGTATTCTAATTGTTCTTTAAAGAAATGGCTCTCAAGGCTTAATTTTAATATTAGTGGCAGCGAGGCGCTGAAATACTTGTTACAAGTGTGCAAGGTGCTCTGTAAATGTCCGTGAGAACACATTGATGTTGTTGAGGTAAACTAAGATTCAAGACAGCTTTAAATCACATAAAATAATATCCATGGCACGCAGGAACATAGCCAGGGCGTTGCACAACCCTTGTGGCATGCGATTCAGCTGGAATAACCCTCTTAAAGAGATGATCGCGCATTTCTCCCGTTTTGCTGATGGCAATTCAATCTGCCAGTACCCCAAGATCAGATCCATGGCGGAAAAATAATTTGCCCCATCCATTCAGTATAATACATCATCAATCCGCGGAAGAGGGTAGGAATCCTTCTTCATTACATTATTGAGTTTGTATTAGTAAATAAACACTCGATTCAAGCCATCTTTTTCTTTGCAATGAGCACAGGTGATGCCCATGGGCTGTTTGTTAGCTTTAGCATCCCTTGCACAATAAGTTTATTCACCTCGTCGGAGACAACTTCTTCCATCACTTTTGATCATCTAATAGGTTGCGATTGAATAGGAGGATGATCACCCATATATATCCAATGTACCACCCCTTGAGCGCATTCCAAGTCATGATTGTCATGTGCAAAATATCTCAATACTTTTAAAATAATGACATAGCCCTATCTTGCTATTCTGCTGGTAATCCCATAAGTGCTTCCCGTGGAACCACGGTCTATACACTGAAATATGAGCTTGCCAGTAGTCCAAGATCCTCCCATGAACTAAAATCATGAATACAGCGCACTTCCTCTATAGGCACGAAGTGTAGTAAGCCACCACTTGGTGCTGCTGGATCAATATTGTCTCCTTCTGTAAGTTTGCTAGCAGCACTTTCACCTCCCCATTCCCAGGTAGCAGTAACCCTGGAGTGTAAGGAGAGTGTCTAAAACTCTCCTTTTCCCAGAGTGGTAGTGCTCAGTGCACAGGCCCAACGCCAGGGAACTGGCCATCAGAATAAAAATCATTTTTGCCAAGCAGAGGGTGCTGGAGCAATAATAACTCAAGCAAAGAAATGCTATAAAACCAGCCAAAAACGTCATGGTTCACACTGAGAGAAGGGGTAAACATCTTAGGGCGGAGGGTACCTGGACAAAACAATGGTTCACAAGGTGATAATCTTACTGTGTCCAAAATGGCAAGTTTAACAGATCATGAGACCTCCTCAAAGGGGTCCACGCACAGGATTGTTCAGAATAACATTTTAAAAAACGGTAAAAATGGGGGGATTTTAATTGGGAAGTCGACCAACAAGGAACGTTAGTTGTGGAAAACATATTTAAACTTAGAGGGGGAATACAGGGTGTGCTGCAGTGGGCCCAAGCACTGACCCATTAATAGGGCAACGCTGCCATCTGAATTAGTTGAATAAGCTGAAACTGACTTCACTTGAGTGATTGATTGAAGTTGGATTTGACCCAAACACATTGTTTCATAAATGGAACAGGTTTCAAAACCCCTTTCCTCAATGAATCGAATGGAACTGTCTGCATTAATTTGGTAGACCATCCATTTTAACACCTGGACCAACGTAAGGGGCTGAGCACTTGGCATACCACTAGTACCAACCGGGGCATATTTTGCCCATACCAACGTTGGTCTAGGGTATGCTTCAGGTCTGGAAGACCCTGTAATTTCACCTTCTGGGCCTCCTGGCGCCCAGCCTTATCCTTGGGGTTAGTCCCCACTATGATGTCATGGGACCATGACATGAAGCCACATGTGGTTCAAGCCACGAGTGCTGGTGAGGCACCATAAGTTCTCCATAAAGCCCTTTAGGGACATTGATTTCAAGGCCATTCCCTACTATGCACTGGTGTCCAGATGGTAGGCTCAAAGTGCTCGCTGCCTGAAGCGGGATCCATTTGTACTCATAAATCTGGTTGGGGAGAGCCCTGGTCCGCCGCTTCAGTCATCAATAACAAACAGGAATCACTCTGTCACTGTAGTCTATATTGATTTGACTAGAGAGGAACGAATCCATTGGGATTCCACAAGAGGTAAAATATATAAGTATCTGTTAGCCTAAAATTGTAAGAGTTTCCTCCACCATATTTATCACAACACCAAATTTTCTCATAAATGCCTTGCTTATTAACATGTCGTAGTTGTTATTTGGCAAAACCACCATTGGAGCGGAAGCCCAGACTGACCCAAATCATAAAAGCAACACGCTATATGCTCTTTCAGACACAGTGCTATGCGTTTCCATGGTCCCGTATACTACTTAATGGTCCACATCTGGTTTCAACAGAAGTTTAGCCACCAGCTGGGTAGAGACTACACAGTGCATTCAAAAAGTTCTGGGACTATTGTTTTAAAGACACAACTTTACAGTAAATAAACTTTCTATTATCTAATTAACATACAACATTTCCAGCTCTAGATATATTTATATTGCTAAAACAATTGTTAAAAGGTACGCACATAGTTCCTATTTTGTATAACCATGTTTAAACCAGCTGTCACATTCTTCTGAATTGTCTCTACTTTATCAAAAGGATGAACCTTCAGTGCCACCTTCAGATTAGAGAACAGAAAGAAGTCAGACAGAGCCAAATCTGGTAAATAGGGTGGATAATTATAATCTGAAGGTGGCACTGAAGGTTCATCCTTTTGATAAAGTAGAGACAATTTAGAAGAATGTGACAGCTGGTTTAAACATGGTTATACAAAATAGGAACTATGTGCGTACCTTTTAACAATTGCTTTAGCAATATAAATATGTTTATAGTGGGAAAGGTTGTATGTTAAATTATGATATAAGAAAGTTTATTTATTTGTAAAGTTGTGTCTTTAAAACGTTAGTCCCAGAACTTTTTGAATGAACTGTGTATGTTCACAGGGGTTCCCATATCTATGATAGCGCAGATTTTTGTGTTTTGAATGAAAAGGTCGCGTTAAGTGCAACTTGAGTAAGAAGAACCATCAGTGTTTATTACATGTATGTCCAAGGGCTTTGTGTTACTCAAAAAGGAGGAAATGCCCTTGCCAACCTGAGGATACTCACTAGTGATTTTCTACCAGAATGGCTACATTAACCCCTACTAAAGAGGTGACGCTCATTGAGAGATCCACGTTGCTGGTGCCAGTCTGTTCCAGGATCTGCCACACATATGGCTTCTGCATGTCCTGGTGGAACTCTGGGCTTGGGGGTGAATTTTTACTTTTGGAAGCAGAAGCAGGGGTATCCAATGGAAGCTGTTGTTATAACAAATCATCCAATTGAGGTTCGAATCCTGCCCAAAAAGACATTTGGGAACTGTTAGGGACAAGTAATTGGACTTAGTGGAGGTAGAGCATCGCATCTCTACTCCGCTCGAGCTTTTCCCTGCTTGATTTTCTCAGTTGCCATTGCATACACTTGTGGTTTGCTAGGGCAATTACCCGCATAATGTCCTCTTCATCCACACCAGAAGCAAGTATTCATAAAAGGTATGCATATATAGCTTGTGGTGGAAGGACCAGTCTGGAAGTTGACAGTATGGTTCCAGGGTCTTGTACAAACTGGTGAAGCATACATAGGCCGAAAGGGGTCCACTGATTTGTATGAGGGATGAATACATTCCAGTGGCTGATAATCCATTCGTTGCAGCCCATATCCTGAAGACTTTGGAGCGGAGACAGCAGAGTTTTTTCAGGCTACGTTGGGGGCGCTGATCGTGGTGGAGAGTCATCATAAGGTGTTATGATTCAGTTAAGTCTGGCATCTCCATCCAAAATGTGAGACATAGTATTATATAGTTCCTGATATGGTTTGACAGCCACCATCATCGCTATACCAACATCCTCAGCGGATAAAATGTTAGCTCCAAGTAGTACATGTGCTTTGACTGAGAAACGTTCAGCAAATTCTAACAGGGTCTCATTTCAGTGAAACTGTATAGTCATAAATTTAGCTTTCCATTGGGTCATCTTGGTAGCGCCCCTGAATAGCTGGAGAACAACCACTTTAACTTCTTCATAGATTACCGAGCTATTTGCAAGATAGCAGGTAAGATTATCAGCGCTTTCCACATCTAGAGCGAACAGCAACAGTTTTTGCTTTCCATCAATAAGAAGCCTCTTCCATGGAGAATTCAAAATGCTTAAAGTAACCGTGTAGATCCCCATCATGACTGAAAGGAGGTAATTTTATGATTTGAACAACTTTGCCTTGCTCTAGGTTCCTGATTCAAGGAATAGGCGAATTGGTTCTGGAGTGACTACAGGAACCACACCTTTGTGCATTATCATACGGCTAACTGAATGGACTCAAATCCATCAAAAAGGACTCAGAAGAAGTAGTGTCATGTGGGAACCCATCGTAACACTCAAGAGATATTCATTTACTGATCCATAGCATTCTTCCCCCAAATAGCCACTAAATGTACCACTTTCTTCCACTCTGGCATGCTCCACGAAGTGTTCGTTGATCAACTGCTCTGCTTTAACCAAATAGCATCTACACCATCCATCCTTGAATTCCTGTTGCAGTGTTTCATATGATGTTACAACTCCTGATGGAATTTCTGCTCAACGTTCAGTTTCTGCTACATGGCTTGTAGTTTCAAGAGGACATCTTCAATTTTGTTTTGCATGTGTGCGCGCTGTCGGCTAGTGTTATCCACTTGTTGATTAGTGTCATTTATTTGGTTAAGGAGGGAGTCTTGTTCCTGTACCAATTCCTCGTTGGCCCATCAAAGGGTATCAAGGCACTCTTGCATGTCTGCAAACTCTCTTGTATCACTGACCAGAAGAGTGAAGGCTCGACTGTGCTCAGCCTGGCTAACAACTTCCAGTTGTGTAACCTAACAGATTAGCTGGAGATATTTGGGAGACGTTGACCAAAGGATAAGCATGTTATCTGTCTTTCGCTGGTTACTCCATTTGATATGAAGTTGGTTTAATTCAGCTGATTAGGAGCTGACTTGATCCACCACTTGCCAAATTCCATCAGTGTCATTTTTTCCTTAAGATGAGCAATCACAACTTCGAGAGTTCCGCCCATTTGACTAGATCCATCATAAAGCACTCAGTACTATTCCCCAACGTTGTTAAATCCTGAATCCACTCCGCCAATAGGCCATGCTGATCCAACAGTTCTGCTATTACCTGAGGTAATTCTAAATTTAACTGTGGTACCAAAATGTCCATTCAATGGCGGATATCCCCAACACGATGGTCCATCTGTGCCAGCACCCCTTGTACCTCCAAAAACGATCTATTGAGGTGGTTGAGCAGGAGGTGAGTATTGTTGTGCTGTGCTTGGTGAACTGTAATATGTCTCCAATTTCTATATTGTGGTGAGCCAGCACATGCAGTAGCTGGTGAATTGATGGTTGCACATAAGTGACTAGATACTTCTTGACTCTGTGGGTACCAAGGCGGCGAGCCAACCCCATTGTAGTCACATCCAGATAAGACATGTACAGGGTGTAGCAATTTTATTGGTCTCATTGGCTATAAAACAAACTCAGGGCATATTCTCAGCCTCATTTTCATATAGTCAATATCTGCACAACAGCCACTCCATAATATCCCTCAGCTGCTGAGGAGTCACATTCGTGGAGCATCCTTATTGGTCAGTCATCATCTAAGGGCATTTTTCTAATTGCAGATTGATCATAAATTTATCCTCTGGCTCAGTTACAGCAAATAATACCAGTTTTTTATTAAGTGCCTCCCATGCTTCTTCAGCATAATGTGTGCGGAATCTGATCAAATTTTTAGAATGAATGAGGGCTTGTCATCATATCCTAGCGTTGAAGAACTACAGTTGACCAGTGGCCCCCTGTAGTGAGCACCACTGTTGATTATTGGCGTATAGGCTTGATTCCGCCATGTCAGTTCTCACAGGGTAACAGCCACTGATCAACCAAATCAGACGATATGAAGATCGCCAGCTTACTAATAAAACTCATTAAACTATTTTGGAGCTATCGCTCCTTATTTTTGATCTTTATTATTTAATTTAAATTTCAGACTTATCTGCAACCACCTAATCACTGGAAAAGTACCTTCTTCTCAATCCTCCATGTGACTCTTTATATCTTGGTTCCCCAATCTGGATGCATCCTTAGCTTGGTAGTCTTCTATTCTTCTTCCCTTTACTAGAAGCTCTCGTTTATATCAAATCTTGGCGTAAGTCCCTCAATTTTCCGAATGGTCATCATTTTGATCAATTATAATTCTTATACCTTTTCCGTAAATCTCATTACTCATCTCAATTCCCCCTCCAATATGCTGGTATGGGTAGCATTTCATTCAGTCATATAAGCTTCCTGACAGGGTGCCATTATACTCAAAATGCTTGAAAATGGCAAAATATAAAAATGTGGGAGGAAAATGTTTTATAAAAACCAAAATAAACCCTATAGAACAAAATAGGAAATAATTTCTTAAGTAAAGCACTAACCTTTAAATAGGGAAG
The DNA here is from genome assembly GCA_022478985.1 of Massospora cicadina. Lineage (NCBI taxonomy): Eukaryota > Fungi > Entomophthoromycota > Entomophthoromycetes > Entomophthorales > Entomophthoraceae > Massospora > Massospora cicadina. Next base: position 19,748 of record JAKSZP010013603.1, on the reverse strand, counting down.
GGGTATTACAATTTTCAGCTCTGAGCTTAGGCTCTGCGGCTCTTGGGTTGAAATCATATTACTGATCAGATTTCTAGATTGCTTTTGAGAGGAGATGGTTAGTTCATGAGTTGATTCAAGAATTGAGGGTCTGGGAGGTGATGAAGCACACCATGATTGATAGTTCCCAACTATAACTTTTTTTAAAGTTTTTAAAGTGATTTCTGAATTAAAAGGCGCTCCTTCTTTGGAGGTCTAGAAATCAATTAAAAGTGAGTTTCTAAAATCATCAGAAAGAGATTTTGGGGCGATAATGGAAGGTAGTTTAAAATTGGGGTTAGAATTTTTAACATTCCTTGGAAAAATCGCATTATTGTAACTTGAGAGTCATAAAGCATTCGTAATTCATGAATTTTTAACTTTGGAAAATGGGTGGCTGTATTGGAAGACTTACCTGTGTGGGAGCTAGGTAGGGTAATCTGGGGCCTTCACGTGGCATAACTGAGGAAAGCTTGTGTAAACATGGGTGAGTATCCAACACCAGAGCCCAAAGAGGCGCCCTAGAAGGGTCCTGTAGTGGCCTGGATAGGGAGTGGGATGGAAGCTAATGACTGTAACCCAACCTGTTCTTGTGGGTGCTTCCACTCTCCTTTGGGGGGAATATGGGCAGGAAGGGGGAGGAAAGAGTCAGGCTTATCATCTGTCACAATACTTCCCTATGAGTTGGGGCGCTGCAAAAGCAGGTCTTAGTGACAAGGGTGGGGCAATCCTGATTTGCTAGTCTTCGTCTCACCTGTCTACAATAATTACCGCTGTTTTCTAGATTGTCCTGAAACCTGGATAGTGGCCAGTAGCTTACGTGGTCTTACAATGGTGCAGCAAAAGGCAAGAGCACTCACGTACCAGAATGATGCACTGACCCAAAAGGTCTGTGATGGTTCCCACACAAAAAGGTCCCAGAGAGAAAACTTCGTCACAAAAACAAACTGGAGAGACCAACTCCATTAGCAAATCAACAGATGGGGTGTTTTCTGCTACACAGGGGGCCTTGGTCTCTTTTGCAGTGGCGGCTTCTAATGGATTTGGGGTCGGAACCAAGCTTTTTGAAGCGGGGAACTCTGGCCCTCCAAGGATCTAATGGCGAGCATGGTGGAGAGCCTCTGAGGGTTCACGCCATGGAAGTGAAGACTGGGTGGTCTAAGGAGATTCTCATGGTAAGGGTGATTGAGGTGTGTAGTTTTCCCACTCCATATTTCACGTTTGGCTCTTGAGTTTAACTTATGACCTTCCAGTCTAAGCTTCAAAAGGAACAGGTTTTGGCTGCAAGTTTGAGCACAAAGAACGAGGAGGCTGTATGTCTTGACATTGGCACTGAGATCATAAGGTTCATTCTGAGGGACGTACCACCTGTGATCACTAGAGGGGCCATGATGTCTCAGCTGAAAGTCTTTGGCAGATTTGTTTTCTTTAATGAGAACAAGCTGGTGAAGAAATTGAAGCAGAAGGAGGGTAAATTAAAAAATCTCACCATAGGATCTGGTATGGGGCTTTGAAGGTTGGACTCTCAAAATCATACAGGGAGTTGCCTCGTTCAGTCAGTGTGGGGACCTGGAGTGTCTCTGTGGTATCGCTGGACATGTGCTTCTTGTGTGGTGTGAAGAGGCACGTCATAGCCAAATGTCCTCATGTTCAACCTCCTGTAGCAGTTCCAAGCCTAGCAGGCCTAGCGCGGGGTGCCAGTAATGGCGCCCTCTGAGAAAGAGAAGTTGGCTATCCAGAAGGCGTTGGAGAAGCGACTGAGATGTCAGACAAAGAAAAGGAGGAGGCAGCGGCTGGCATCACTTTGGAGGCGGTGACTGTAGTACTGAAAAGTCCTAGGAAAATCAACAAGGAGTCAAAGGGGACCTGGAAGGCGCGGAAAGTCATTAGACTTCAAATCGAGCTAAGTGGCACTTTGTCCCAATTTGCAAAGGACATTTTGGAAGCGGCTGCTTCCCAAATAGATGGGGTTTTCCCATAACTAAATATCATAAGAGGTGGGTAACAATTATGGATCTAGGTGGGACAGAGCGCGCAAGGCCCATAGGGGAAGAGGCGGAGGTGAGGGAGTTGTTGCCTGCTAGCAATAGTGGGCCAGTGTCTTCTAACCCAATGCCTTTAACTGAAGTGGAGGGGTCTATAGAGGACTCTGGCAATGTTAATATTCCAGAGGCTGTTGTGACCAATCATCCTCCACCCCTGGCCCAATTTAGCTCTGGAAAGAGGAGGAAGAGACGTGGTCCTACTAAACCAGCTGAGGTGGAAGAGGATGGGGACCCCAGATCCTGACACCAAAGCCTCTTCGGTTTTGAACCTATGGCAATCAGTGTTGAATTTGCTAACGTTTAGGGTCTGAATGGACTCAAGCAGCAGCAGCGGGTGAAACTCCAATTGCAACAACATGGGATAGATATCGGCTTCCTCACTGAGACTAAGTCCAAACTTGGGGTGGAAAAGGATTGGGCTTTCCAGTTTCCTCTAAAGCAATCATTTTACTCTCACTTGGTGGACAAACTAAACTTGGACTCGCCATTAGGAAAGGGAAAGAGGGAGTGGGAGAAGCCAAAGGGGGGTATCTTGATCTGGTGGGCGTACAAAGTTAGGATGTTGGATAAAAGAGTATTGGTTCCTGGAAGTGCAGTGGCAGTAATGTGACTATTTGGAGTGGAATCAATTTAGTTTATTAGCATTTACGCACCAAATTCTGGATCTGAACGAACTGGAGTTCTGATCCTGGAGCACACGAGTTGGCCAGTTTAATGATTGACCTCAGCCTACTAGATGTGTGGAGAGCTGGCTGTGGTGAGGAGGGGTATACTGGGTGGACTCACATCCAGGGGGATTATTTTTCCCGCACAGACCTTGTGTCAGTGCCCCTGCCACTCCTGAGTCGCTGCAAGTTGATCCTTCAGAATTATGATCCAGGTACTTCAAACCACGGGCCCCTTGAACTTCAGATCAGTGACCCTTGGGTTGCTTCTGCTGGGTAAAGGGATCTAGAGACTGAACCCTGAACTCCTGAAGTGGAGTCCAATTCAGGATATCATGAGGAAGAAGGTGAGGTGGTGGAGAAGCCAGATTTTGGGGAATTCAGATGCTACAGTAAAGTGGTTGCAGATGAAGGATAATCTCAAGATGGCTTGTGAAATTTTTTGGAGGCAGCTAGGGGCCATGCGTTCAAAATATGAAGCCTTGGAGAGGAGCTTCAAGAGTACCTGCAAGCAGGCTGCAGTCATGGGGGCATCTGCCTACACGGTCAAGGCTGAATTGTATGCAAAATTTATGGGAGCCTTCATGGTAGATCGCCTCAAACAAAGGAAGTCTAGATGGGATGATAATTCTAACAGCAATGTGGCCCTACTCCACAAGGCAGTAGGGGCATTCAGACCCTCGGCAAGGATCTTGCCACTTTGTGATGGGGAGTTGAGGTAAAGAATGCAGCTCACATGGCTGTGGTGGCCAAATCCTACTATGAGGAGCTTTATGGCCCCACTGAGGATGATCCGGAAGCATTCAAATAACTCTCAAGCAGCCTGGGGGTACTGCCAAAGAAGACTCAGCTGCAACTATGTAGCAAGATCCTCAAGTCAGAGGTGTCATATTCCATCTTCAAAGGTAAGAATGGCAAAGCTCCCAGGGAGGATGGGTTGATCTTGGAGCTCTCCAAGTTATTTCTGACAGAAATGTCTGAGATGATTGCTGAGCTTTACAATCAACTTCTAGCCTCCGGTATAATTGAGACAGCATTTTCAAATGGTGCGGTGGTGGTGTTGTATAAGAAGGGTGATCCCTCCCTCATGGAAACTATCGGCTTTTGACTCTACTTAAAGTGGACCATAAGTTAATAATGAACATCCTAAATAATTGACTAAAGGGGGTTGTAGTGGACGTTGTTGGGAAAGAGCAGAATGGGTTTATTCCAGGACGCTCAATTACTGACGACTTGATGCTGCTTCACCTGATAGAAGAGTGGGCAAGTAAACAGTATGACCAGAGGGGGTGGCTACTTTTCCTTGTTTTAAGAGAATGCGTATGATCAGGTAAATCATGAGTTTCTTTGGAAATGTAAAGTAGGGTTGGAATCAAGAGGCATTTGTTGAGACTGCTTAAAGATATTTATTAGAAGCCCTCATCAGTTGTCAATATCAATGGGGTCCTCTCCCACCCCTTTAAGGTGTGTAGGGGCGTGTGTCAGGATACCCTCTATCTCCCTTGTTGTTTGTCCTTGCAATAAAGACCCTTTTAGTGGCTCTCAGAAAGTCAGACTAGAGGAAACTTGCCATAAACGGCGTGGAGTACTCTCATTCAATGTTTGCAGAAGATACATGGATTTATGTTTCGTCGGATGAGGAGGAGAAAGTGGTGATGAACATTCTGAAGATTACCAGAACGCAAGCAACGCTAAGGTCAATCTGTCAAAATCCAGGGCTTGGCCCATTGGCAGAATGGTGACGTTGAATGTGGCACCGAAGAGCTCGATCTTCTGGATGGCAACAGGGGAGGAAAATCTGTACTTGAGGTGACCCATCCCTGGGCGGGCATCGCCACATGAAATTTGGCTCAAATTTGAAGCAGACCTTAAAAAAGAAGCTTGGAAGTGGCAATGGCTCAACTTATCTTATTAGGCAGGGCCATTGTCATGAGCACTTTCATTCTTTCCAGACTATGGTACATTGCCGGATTTGTTCTACCACCAGCATCTTCCATTAGAAGAATTTAGAGTTCATTCATCCAGTTCATTTGGCGAGGGGTAGTGTCATAAATCCAGTTTCTCTAACTTGTGTCTGGAGGTAAAGAAGGGGGGAATTAGTCTGATTAACTTTGGGATATGATCAAAGCACCTCAGCTAAAATAGATTGCATGGGTCACTAAGGAGGGAAAATCCATCTGTTGGTCTCCAATACTGGAGGACTACCTCTCTAAGGCTTTCAAGGACAGTTCAAACAAGGATCTTGGTGTTAGCTGAGGCATTAATCAAGGGGCCATTCCAAGCGCGGGGAACCTACCAGGCTACTGGAAGGATTACTTTAGAACTTGGGCGGGCAGCAAGGGTAGATTGAGGGTGGAGAGTGGACCATCAAAAGGATCTGGGCGATTCCCTTTGGGGAGGAGCTTGGGGACTGGAGATGGAACCTCATCTGCGCAAGGCCTTCGAGCACTTTATTGGGGCAGTTCACTGGGGGGGGACCTCCTTGGTGGAAACGGCTGAAGGGTGCTTATGGTGGAAGCAGCTATAATGTTGCCAGTGCCTCCAAGGTGCTGGTAAGGAAAGAACAGGATGTTGTGGAAGCAACTGAACTGCATTCTTGCTGGAGGAAAGCAATTCCTTCTCTGGCTGCATTAGAGGCTGAGGAAGCCTGTTCAGAATGTCGTGGAGGGCAGTATTAGTGGGTGTTCCCGCGAGGAAGAGAAGGCTGGAGATACCCCAGATGGAAAAGCCTCTTTGTCCTTTGGGACTGGCTCAAGGTGGGGGGAGGTAGCGGTGTCTGCCTCTCATATTTCACAACTGCCAGGTTCTGGAAGCTAGAAGACAGAGAGCTTTGCTTGAAGTACTTGTCCCAGATCACTTGTAAAATGCAACCTGGCCTGATGGATCTGTGGGGGAGGAGGGTTAAGGGATGCTGGTCTATACCATTTCAGAGCTTTCTCTTTCAACTCCACAGTAACATTTTGGTCACTGGAGCGACTCTGCGTAAGTGGAGTAAGCATAAGGAGGATGATCTTCTGTATGCCTGTAAGGTGTGCGGAGGGGAGGAGACAGCAAAGCACATCTTCATGGAGTGTTCAGCAATAGATTATGTGTAGAGTAGAGTTCTCCTATGGTATGAAGCATACCAACTAGGGTGGAAGTTATCCTCAAATCATCTTGCATGGCCAGAGATCCTGAATGCATATGCCCCGCCAAGTCTGCTTTCAGACAAGGAGGGGTTCAAGGCCTGGTGCACGATATGGGGGAGGTGATTTATGGTCTATGGCTTGCCAGAAACCACCGTTGCTTCCCTGCAGAAGGAATACAGGCAATAAGCTCCTTGGCCATAGTCAAGCGACGGCAAGAAATAGCTGTAGAAAGCTATGGCAATCTTCTTTCCTCAATTAAGTCCATTTGGGGGTCAGTCTGGTCTCATTCCTCGCAGTAAGGAATGTGAGGCATATCTCAAACTGGCTGGGTAGCCTTTGCTACCTGGTATACCAAACTTTGAGACTATGTCAGATTTGGGATGGTGTGAGCCACCCAACCACAGTCAGGTCTACTTTGGTGGAACTTAGATTCACACAGATCCAGTGCGGTGGGGGCAGTACCCCAGGTTTTATCCCACAAAGTTGTCTGCACTGGGTGCCCTAACGGGCACACTAAAGATCAAAGAATTACCTGGGTTACTTCTAGAGTTTTAGTGAGGTTGAGATATTTTTTTACACAGGATCTAATCTTGTCAACATACCGAGTAATAGACAGGTGGGATTGGAGTGGGCACAGATATGGGTTTCTAAATAGAATTGTCATTTGCTACCTGAAAAGGGTAGTAGGCACCACCTGGCTTCTTGCCCTTTTTAAAAAATCCTTGCACTATTATTATCTTCTTGCCAACATTCTGATAAGTTGGACTATTGGGACTCCCTTCCCATGGGGTAAGTTCATTATTAGTGGGAAAATTAGGGCATGTTATTACAACGTTGGGAAGTAAATCAGATGAGTCGCCTACCTTCTGACAAGAATAGTTTACCCTATCCTGGGAAAGAGAGGTTCAACTGGGGGAGTCTGAGCAGGATGTTGAAATTATGAGCTAGGAAGGGACATTGTTAAGTTTTTATTTAATTTAAAGGCTGGTTCCTTTAAAGGTTATGCAATTATTAGTTGCTATAGCTCCAGCGGAACCTCATAGCAGACTTTTAAATCACTAATGGAATCTCTTGGAGAAAGTGTCCTCATAAAGGCATATCTCAGTTATTTTAAACTGGCAAAATTTCTAGTGAAACTAGGCAAAATTGTAATTAGAAATGGGCATCCCTTTATTTTATAAATTTTTTGTAGGGAATTTATATATTTAATTAAGTTCCAGGATCGTGTAAGATATGGCAATTTCTGGAATGTCGCGGCAGTAGGTGGATGGTTTCAGTGGACATGATCTTTACCAATCAATTCATCAGATTCAGAAAATCTCTGTTGGGCAAGACCTTTACCAGCTAATTTGGCATATCAAGAAAATTTCGAGCTGAAAACTTCTCATTTTTGGTGTCCATCACTTGTTGTAATTTTTGTACCTTTCACCACAACGAAACTTCCTTAATCAAATTATAAAGTATTCTCTACCCAAATCTCATTTTAAATAGCACAAATCCCTTTATTCCTGACAGTTTTACCCTCAAGATCTTTCCAAAGAGGGACATGATTTTAAAGGAAGCTAGAATTGACTTGATTTTCATTGAAGTCTGATTTGATCGAGGCAATTGAGTATTCAGGTCCTCAATGATAAATCTCTCAACAAAGTCCTGACCATAGCATATCAAGTTTGTGAACCTGACCCCCTGGCGGTGGTGAAAGAACAATACTAGAACCCCCAGCTGGTACTCAGGCATATTAGGTTTTGGGCGTTAATTTGATCCTCCTCTATTTACTGATAGTCCCCATAGACATGGTAGCTAAAGCTTGTGGTCAGAAAAATTAATCTGCCAACCTTTGCTTTTTGAGCTTGGCCATGTCCAGCGTAGAGTTCTTTCATATAGGTTGAACACTTGAGGAAAAAATTAGCTCTCAACCATATATAGCTCAAAATGGGGACTTCTGAATAATACAATGGTAACTCACCTGGTAGTCCATTAGAGCTGCAGGAGGTTTAATTCCACCAAGATGGGTCAGAATGAGCCATTTTATGGAGGATGGCAACTAGAGTTCCATTCGCTCATTTCACTGTTCCATTAGTAGCAGTATATAATATGGAGCAGTAAAGGAGGGGTAAATGCCCATCAACAAATTAGGTTCTAAGATGATTTGGGATATGAAGTTAGTGCCATTATCAGACAGCAGTACCTTTGGGCTACCATGACGGGTTAAGGCCTGTTTAAGATAAATATGATGCTGTTGCTTCAAAGTTGGCGATGTGACTGAGATGGCCTCTACCCATTTAATGAAGTGATCAACAGCCAATATTATATTTCTGGTGGCCATACATTTTCGTAGGTAGTGGAATAACAATGTCAATTCTCACAGTTGCAAATGGGGTGATAGGACCCACAACCTGGCGTTGATATGTCAGAATGGGAGTTTTCTGACTAGCACAAATAATATGAGAATTGATGACGTCTTGGATCAACCTAATCATCTTTTCATGTAGCTCCGTTCTTGCTTCCACTGATGGGCTTATCTGATGGTTCCATGCCCTACAGTCAAATGACCCTCTAAAGCAGTATTCATTCTAGCTAACAGACATACATAAGGCAGCCAAGAAGCTTCAGCTGTTTAATAACAAACTGTCATCAATCCGCGTTTTGATTGGTCATTACTAGTCATTGCTGAACCAGAGGTCTCTTGATTTCATTCCTCAGGCTTCCCAATAAAATAAAGTTGATCTTCTTCAGTGGTATAGAGGGAAATATGAGTACTTGGGACAATCTGTTAGCATTTTGGTGTATCATTCTTGCGTGATGAACAATAGAAAAATTAAAACTATGGAGTTTCAGTGCTCAGAGGGCCAGCCGTCCATATACATTCTTCATTTGTTGTAGCCACTGTAGAGAGGCAAGCTCCATAACCATTATAAAATGATTTTCATTTAAAAAAGGGCTGGAAATGCTCAATAACAAGCAAGACAACTAGGCATTCCTGCTTGGTGATGCTGTAATTCCTCTCAGCCCATGTGGGTGCTTTACTTAAAAATGCTATAAAATGATCTTAATTCACATCAAGTTGTGCCAGAATATCCCCAACAGCCACATCACTTGCATCAGTAAGAAGGATAAACATCTGTCAATCTCTGATGATCAGAATAGGAGCAGTTGTGAGGGCTTTCCTTAGGACGTCAAAAACTTGCTTTTGAGTTTCTTCCCGTTGGAAAGGAACCTCCTTGTGGAGCAGATACCTCAGCAGTTTGGCGAGCTCAGCGAAGTGGGTGATAAACTGTCAGTAATAACTGACCATCCTGAGGAAAACCTGAACATCATACAAGCTGGATGGTCAAATCATCTTCTAAATCGCACCCACTTTGTCAGGCAGTGATGAGATCCCTTCCTGGGTAATTTTATGCCCAAAGAATTCCATGTCAGTTTGGAAGAATCAGCATTTGGTTAGTTTAAGATTCAGTGACACAGAGTGGAGAAATTCAAACAATTCCTTCAGATAGCGAGGTGTTGGATAGATTTGTGAGAGAACACAGTCACATTGTTAAGGTAGAGTAGGACACAGGACACCTTTAGGTCCCCTAGCAGGCGTCCAACGCCCTCTGGAACGTAGCTGTGGCATTTCATAGTTCTTTGGGAATTTGCGTATGCCAAATAATCCCTCACTTGCTATGAGAGCGCATTATCCCGATCCATTAAAAACTCAATCTTCTAGTAGCCACTAGCAATAACCATCACGGAGAAAAATTGGGACTTAGCCACGAATTAAAAGGAATTAACAATCTGGGGCAGCGGATAACTATTCTTTCAAGTAAGGGAATTCAACTGGAAGTAATTTATTACTACCCAATTCCTCAACTTTTTCCTTATGAGTAGCAATGGTGAGGCCTATAGACTTTTTGAGGGCTTTAATAATCAGACATCTAAGATTTACTTCAGCTCCTTTGTCCCTGGGCTTCTTTAACCTTAGACTTCCAGTAGGGGTGAGCCCAGATTAGAGAGTCACCCATAAGCACTTTACGTTGCACCCCCTTCATCATTCCAAAGTTTTCAGAACCTTTTTAGAATATGTCAGCATACTCTTCAATTAGAGCATCCAGTCAATACTTCTGCAAGGAGGTGAGAGAGTCAAATATCTTCACGTCTATGTGTCTGATGGTGAGGTCATCATTGATCCCTAAATCTCATAATTCTCCACATCTGTGGATAGATTTAATTTGGTCAATGGGTAAAATCCGAATGTATAGAGAAGTTTGTTTTGAGAAATTTACCAGGGTTATTGGTGGAGTTAGATAGCAAGATGGTTAGGGGACCTCAATAATCAGGATCGAGAACCCTAGGAAAGGTAAAAGGCTCACAAATAAATGGATTAGAGAAACCAAAAATTTACATCAAATGTCCAGCATAATAGTACCCTGGATCCCCAAGTCCACCAGAATTTGAGACTTTGAGGGCATAACTAACTGGCTGTTTGAGTATACGGGCATCAATTCTTGTGACTCATCACTGTAGGGAGGCAGTTTAGTTTTTGCCTAATGAATTGATACTTTAGATGATTTTTAAAATTTGGACGCTTAGTAAACAATTCCTAGTTTTCCTTCTTCCTTTCTTTATAGGAGCATCTTTAACCACCAAAAGGATGTAATATCATAGGATAGAAAATTACAGATCCTAATTACTTATTTTATTGGCAAATTCAATATAAAAATTGAGTGCCTATGAGGAGGTCATAACTGTCATTCTCAAGTACAACTGCCAGGGCATTACAACCAGTGAAAAATGGAGTGTCAGGAAGGAGTAAGTACCCAGAGATCAGGTCCGCTTAGGCCCTTAGTTCCATAGTTCAAGGTGTGGTTTTGATCCGGTACAATTTTTATCCTCTTCACCAGTTGAGAGGAGATAATGTTAACTGGCGACTCAGTATTGACTATGGGCAGAATTTTCACCTTATGGACGACTATTTTTACCTGGGTATTTTCAGTGCCAATATGGGTAGTTGAGTATATAGAATATCCTGGTTGATGCTGTTCAAGAGGAATAACGTAAGAGGGGTTGAGATCTCTATTCAAAATTATCAAATCTGAGACCTCCGCCTCATCAGGTGGAGGTAGGGTGCAACTTTCAGAGTGGGAAATAACAGTAGATGTGGTCTGAGGTGGAGAGTTATCAGATTAGGGTGCTTTGTGCCCAATCTGACTCCTCTTTCCCACCTCATCACCCTTTTTCTTCCAACTGGTAGCCTCCTGGTGCCAAAGAATCGTGCAATAGGAGCAAGGGTAGCGGTGAGTTTTAGATCTAAGGAGTTGTCCTACTGCATGAATGTTGGTCCAGTTCTCCTTGTTAGGTGTTTGACGCAACTCCATCTCAGGAAACTCCGTTATAGTTTCTTTAATATTAGGAATAGACCCAAATAGATTTTTCACATATTGAAAATGTAGCACAAAAATCTCACTATGTTGAAACACTGAGAGGATTGCAATGGTGGCATCGTCCAAGTTAACATGATTACAAGAGGTAAGGTCAAAGATTTATTATAAAACTGCTCTATAAACTTGATATCTATTTTGCCACGTTTATGAAGATCTGAATTAAGGCATGTTTATAAATTAGACAAAATATGTTACTTTCATATTCTTTTAAAGGGGCGTCATTTAACTCATCCCAAGTAGCACACTCCTTAAAGTATGACATCATGATCTCAGGCGTTATTATCAAGACAGGTTTTTCATGTTCTGGCACTTATAACATCCATAGCATTCTCCATCACATTTTTTACACGTAGAGATAGAACTAATTGAGTTTGATCCCAGGACATACTTTTATTTAAAGGTGGGTTTAAAATACTACAATCTTCATGGAGAACATGGATAGCTGGAAGTGGGGTCTTGCCAGCCTCAGTTGACTCTGTGGTTCTGAGGTCAGTTTGTGTGATAGCCTTTATCAGCCTGACAGCGTAAATCGTCTATATCATGAAGGATAGTGTAGAAAGTGTTGACATGATCAAGTGAGGCTTTGGTGTCTAAGAGCCAGTGGAATTTTTAATCTTGGCGGCCTGGCTTGCTACTTTGGTGGACAGTGAAATGACTCTGCTGTACAATGATATCAAAGTGTGGCCCTCATCAAAAAAAACCTTTATACACTCATTGATGCTCCTAGAGCTAAATTTAGCAGTTGCTGTTCAAGTGCGATAACTCAGGTTCATGATTTCTATCAGAAAATGGTTCCATATGCAAGCGCATATTATCCTCCATCTGGGTAGGGCGGCGGTTTCTAGGCTTAATTACGTGAAGGTAGTCTTCAACAGATAGCCTAAGAAGGGACCTGTCAGTGAGCTCAAGTGTTAAGTCTTTTTAAAATTCAAAGGCCAGTTCCATTAACAGCTGTGTAATCATTAGTTGCTATAGCTCCAGCGGAATCTCTTAGCAGACTTTTTAGTCAATAGTGCAATATCTTGGCGTAATTACTAGCAACAAGGCAAATCTTCGTTATTTTAAGGAGAAAAAACTCTAGTAAAAACCAGGAAAAATCATAACTAGAAAAAAGAACCCATTTATAATATAACTTTGGTTTATTAAGAGATTTAATTGATGTTTAGAACGTGTAGGATATGGCGATTTCTAGAATGATGTAATAGAAGGTGAATGGTTCTGGTGGAAACAATCTTTCCCAATTGATTCAGCAGATTCAGGTGATCTCTGGCGGGTAAGATCTTTATTATCTAATTTAGTGGATACAGGAAGTATTTAAACCATAAGATATTCATCTTGATGTTCATTGCTCGTGGCAATTTTATATATTCTGCCTCTATGGAACTTCCTTGAGTGGATTATAAAGTATCTGCTGTCCGAATTTTATTTTTGAGTGTGAATCCCATTATTCCTGGCAGACGTTATGTGGAGATTTTGCAATCAAAAGATCCATTATTAGGCAAAATGCCCAAAGAACTGGCAAAATCTCTTTATGGGGAGTTCAAGGCGCAGAATATGTGGCAATAATAAAGTCACCAACTGGAAAATATAGCACTATATGATCCAAACCCAATGAAACAGACAGAGACAACTATGGTTGTCATATTGAAATCATTTAATGCCTCATCACGATAGCAGAACCAACATATGTCAAGCAGAGTCTCATAGACATTGGCTGTAGGAATTTTACAAACAATTTACCCAATTAACAGCCCCACACTTTGGAAAGGTATGAAAGGGACAGGAAGCAATGTTTGGAGGTCCAAGCTGTACTGCAACAGATTTATTAACTTTTACTGGCCTATCATGTAAGTAATTAGGTAACTTAAGTTGGCTCTGGTTGCAAACTGGTGGGTTCTGATCAGCCACCAGAGGAACCTAGCAACTGTTGTCATTATGGCCCCTAAACCCTCTAGTTAACAAGAGGAGTACCATATATGCGGCTACACTAAAACAGCCTCACTAAATGTTTTGATGATTAAATTGCTTGAAGCTGGCAAAAATAAAGAGGTGTGAGGTGAAATTTTTTATAAAAAAAATGAAACCTAGAGAACAAAATAGTCCTATAACATCACAAGTAAGGGCAATGGTTTTTAAATAGGGAAGGGGTAACACAATTTTCAGCACAGTTCTGGATTTCAGTAGCTAAAGAGGTGACAATTTCCTAGATGCAGGCTCCTGGCTTCGCATTTAACAGGAAAGGGTCAATTCATGAAATTGGTACAAGAACTGAGGGTGAGGGAGGTTATGGGCACGCCATGATTGGCTGTACCCCAATTTAACTTTCATTAAAATTTTAAAAAAATTTCTGAATTGAGGCGTGCTCCATCCTTAGAGGTCCAGCGCATGAAAAAGGTGAGTTTCAAACATCAAATAGGGAAATTAGGGAAATAATGGAAGCAAGGGTATAATTGGGGTCAAAAATTTCTACATTTCTTGCTAGAATAACATTTGTATCTAGAGCGTCATAAAATCATTGAATCTTTGTTTTTTAAATTTTGTAAAAATGAGTGGCGGTATCTAGGAACTTATTTGGGGTGCTTACTACGTTTTTGTAAAGTTGAGGGATTCTTGACACTAGCTTTTTCTTGTCAACATATCAAATACTAGACAGAAGGATTAAAGTGGGCGCAAATATGGTGTTTAACTTAAAATAAAATATCCATTTTCTACCTAAAAAGGGGTAGTAGGCATTACCTGACTTCTTGACTCATTGTGGAAGGCCTTTAAAGATGTCTACAAGGAGTTTGCAGATTGCAAATGGCTTCCTGCCATGAGTTTAAGGAAGGCTCTTTGGTATGTTAGATGTGCGCCACTTGAGAATTAAAGTCCTCTCTATATAATTTGCAGGAAGATGTTTGGTCACCATGTGGTATAAAAAGATCAATGGAATGAGGATTTCCATCTGACACCGCCTTCCATTATAAGCAGCATAACGTTTTCTATATTTCCCAGCTATCCCCTTTAAGGGTGAAAAGCCATCCACTCCTGAGCTATTATCGGTGTAAGACTCCAAGCGTGCCAAGGTAAAATCAATTCTGGCTTCTAGGAAGACATTGTAACAAGTGGACTCGCGCCAATATGCCATGAAGAATTTGGTAGTAAGAGCCATGTTGCTGACCATACTATGGACAGGCCCGCAGAAGACCATCCCCAAACTCTCACCATGCATCGTTGTTGCCACATATTCCCGCACCACTTTTCCCATGACGCTGCACATCAACAGCAGTGTCTGGCTCCATGAGAGGGCTGAGAATGACGCCAACGCCACGCTAAGATCACTGGTTGAGCTATCACTTCAATATGATATTATAATTTTAGTAAAATAAGATTTAAGAATAGTAAGGATTTTATTCAAATTTCCTGATTTTTCTCAGAAGATGAAACTGCCATTCAGGCCCCAACCATCTCCTAATAAATAGCACTTGTCTTGTCTTGTAATAAGCTCCCTCCTATGTTAGGCTCTCCTAAACACCATCCAACACATCAATTGCAAAGACTTTACATCCCACTGAATCATCCATCCATGCTGTTCATAAACCTGACGTCATATTTCATGGATGCATCTCAGTCTCAGAACGTCGAATCTCTCACCATCAATTGCACAACTTCCCATCTGACTCACCACCAACACCGACTTCCTCAAATCATCCTCTGACACTTCTCTTTTATTTTGTACTTCCTATCAAAACAATGTGCAGATTAAGTATTACCTGATCCAAAGCAATGTGCAGATAAAGGGCATCCTGATCTGTTACATCACCCCCCTGTGAGGCCCAAAACTACTGGACTTTACCCAGGCATCATGCGCAGTCTTCTTTTGTCTGCCATGCGCCTTCTCCACTGGGTAACCTTTCCACTTCATCAGCAATTGCTGCCAGCCCTTCACACATCTCACATGCAATATTCGCTACACTTCATATTCCTGAACATCCTCTTCCCTTGGGTTTAACAGTTCTTGTCAATCCAGACCCTTTCCTTTGAACGCCCATAACTGGGAAGCATGATTCTCCATATGGGCCTTAGAACCTTCTGGAAATCTCAATTTGAAAGCAACTTGATTAATGGCTCAAATGATCTGGTATGGGCCCAAAAGCTCTAGTCTCAGATTATGACTCTTAACCGGAACAGCATAGTTCTTAGCCACCACCAATACCCAATCCCCAGGCTCAAACTCCAGATCTGTCACTCTTCGTCAATCTGCCTGATGCTTCTGCTGAACCACTTCTTGCTCCAAATTTTCTTGTATCTTCTTTCCAATATCCGTCATAGTACGTGCCATCTCATCTGCCTCCTGACACACTCCACCCAAGGATCCCCCATTTGATCTTGGATTTAGACCATGATTTGCAAAAAACGGAGTCATTCCCATTGATGATTGACAATGACTATTATAAAGCGAATTGGGACACCTGAACCCACAGAACCCATTAATCCTGCCAATTGGAGACATAACACCAGAGATACTGCTCAAGTATGATTCACCCTCTCCATCTGTCCATCTGATTGGGGATGGTATGACAAGGACTGACCTGGCCTGATTTCCAAATTTCCCAGTAAACTATACCAGAACTTTTAGACTAACTGTGGACCACAGTCTGAAATAATTTCCTCAGGTAATTCATGCCAGGAGAATAAAATCAATGAAAATCCTTATAGCGTCCTTTGTCAAAAAACTCACTGTACATGGGAAAAACTTGGCGTATTTGGTCAATATATCCACAGCCACCATAACCGCATCCTTCCTCTGCACTTTTAAAAAGCCCCACTATAAAATCTTGCTAATTTAACTCCATTGCGCACATGGTATCTGGTGTAAGTTTAGCTTACCTGATGGAGGTTCCCTCTAGGGTTTCAATTTTTCACATATCAGACACTCACTCATAAACTTCTTGACATCCTTCCGCAGTCCCAGCCACAAATAGTCCCATCACACCAATTCCACTGTCTTCTCCGCTCCCAGATGACCCGCCAATGGATGCTCATGAGAGACCCAAATTACCTCCCATTGTAATGATGGATTGGGCATACATATGCAAAAATTGTGTATACCACACAACGCCTCTTCATTAAGGATCTATGGCTCCCATGTGGCTGTCCTTCCTTCATCTCGGCCTTTTATTGCCATCCAAGCTCTGACCTTACTTGCTTCCAGCGGACTTCCTCCCAGCTCACTCCCCCCACCCTCAATCATTGTGAATTGATCTGGTCAGAACATTGTGGCTGTATTAAATTCCTCCAATTCATCCTTCTTATATGCTAAGCCTTAATCCCAACTCAATCAGTCTGCTAGAATATTTGTTGAACTCGCCTGTATTCTACCTAAAAATTGTATTGGACTAGCTCCACATGCCATATGGCTTGCCGCTGGTTCGTCTTCCTTGGTTCCCAATAATATTTTAATTCTCTATGGTCTGTTCAAACAACAAAAGGGTGTTGGCATAGAGCAAATGGTGCTGCCATTCCCGCAAGGCTGCCATCACCACCAGCAGTTTCTTATCTTATATCAGATAATTAGTTTTGGAAGGGATCATCTTGCGGCTAAAATAACACAGGGGTGTTTGAGCCCATCTTCCCCCTCCTGTAGTAACACCGCACTTACGGCGTAATTTGAAGCATCAGTTTCTACCACAAATGGCTTCCCAGGATCCGTATGAGCCAAGACAGGCGCTGTAAGTAACTTATCCTTTAATAATTCAAATGCCTGCTCCTCTTTTCTTCCCCACACAAACGGAACATCCTGCATTAGACGCATGAGAGGTAAGGCCATTTGGATAGCTTTCTCACAAACCGCTGTAAGACGTTCAATATCCCCCAAAAAAAACTCCAAACCCCCATTCATTCAGTAGAGGCCTTCCATGCTTGTACCGCGTGCAGTTTATCTGGACATACTCCTAATTATTCTGGAGCACCACGTTGCCTAGAAACGTTACCAAACATTGATTTAATTCACACTTGGAAGATTTTAATCTTAGACCCATCTAGCCAATTGCCCCCAGAACTACCAGGACATCATGGACATGATCTTCTCAGGACCATGAAAACACCAAGATATCATCCATATAGGCGGCACATAATTGACTGATCATTCCTCCAAGGTTATGATCGATTATCCACTGAAGTACCGCTGGGGCATTCTAAGACCAAATGGCATCACGTAATATTAAAAAACTCCCAAGTGACACTTAAACGTGGTGTATTTTTGATGTTCTAGTCTCACTGGTACCTGAAGTAATGCATCTGCAAGATCTAACTTTGTAAAAATGTTCAACCAGTAACCATTGGGAGAATATCCTCCAACGAAGGCATCAGATATGGATCAGGGTCATTAACCATGTATAGACACCTGAAATCCACGCATGGGCATAGTTTTCCACTTGCTTTTGGCACCAGTAATATAGGAGACACAACTGGAAACTTAAAAGGCTCGATCAATCCTTTATCCAAAATTGATTTCAAATGGCTCTCCAACACTCCTTTTGCTCGTTGGTTAAGAGGGTATACCAGACATCTACGGGCAAGCTCCAACCCTTCTATAAATTAGAGTGAAACTGCAAAAGAACCATTAGGGGAAAAATGCGAGTTCCCAATAGGACCAAATACACCCACAAAGTCACTATATTCGGCTGGTAACTCTACCTCCTTCACTCTACCCATATTTCTAAGTCTAGTAGAAACATCACTTCCAACCTCCATCTTCCACCTCATTGGAGGCCCCATCCAAGGATTCAAAGTAACTGTGTTAGATGGATAATCAACCTGGGGCTAGATCTTATGCCACAACTGCATCCCCAATAAAACCAGATGGGCCAGATTCCTTTTTGCACAGAAACTCACTTTGAACCAAAATGGGTTCTGCCAAACAACTACCCAAGGCTCCAAACACCATGAGGGAGCCCTCCAAGACATGTTGGCAAACACCACCTCAGGACCCTTCTGCATTTACAATTTCACCCTTCCTGCCAGGGCGAATTCCACATAGTTTTCCTCATCCCCTGTATCCACCAGGGCCATCACCTTCTTCGTCCAACCTTGCAAATATAATTCTACCAGAATAAATAACTGAGGATAAAGCAAAGATGGAGATTTAATTTTCAAAACATTCTCAAATTGCAAATCTGTAGGTGATGTAGGCTTGGGACCATTATCCTTCCTGTGTCCCTGACCTCTTGTTCTTTCTGACTCCTCAATGTTTCCCTGGCGGAACCCTCCATGGATATTTCAAAATTTTCTGGTGATCCCTGCCACCCTCCTTGACCTCTACAAACAACTGCAGGGGATTGGCCCCTTCCTGGAGACATAGAATCCTCCCGCCAGTTTCATGCCAAGGACAATTGTTTATCAACCTGTACTGCCAATGCGATTTCCTCAACCAGCGTACCCTGAACTTTGGCAGCCACCATAGCTTCCAACATATCTTCCTGCAGCCCTTATTGAAACATTCACAATGATTACAAATCTGATGCTCATGCTGCTTTTGCTAAGAGGTCAAAAAATCCGCGCATATTCTTCAATCAATCCTCGCCCCTGACTCATCATCAACAAAGCCAACCACGCCTTATTCCACACCTCACCTAGACAAGTGTCCATATTGATCCAATTGAAACACTCATCCATGGAACCTGGAAGGCGAACTTGCTCCTCAATCATTTCTTGAACTCACCCTGCCAGGTCTGATGGTAATGCCTCCATAATTAATTTAATCTGCAGTAATAAAGGGGTCTCTTCTCTTGTCACTTGAGCAAACCATGCCTGAAACCAAACTTGTGACACCACCTGATGAATTTTATCCAAAGCTTCCATGGGCAATGCTGACCGACCTTATGATTTAGATACTCCATGGCTTTCCTCCACCTCCAGAGCTTTTGTGCCACATACAGAGCCAACTCTATTATCATGAATGTTAATGAGAAACTCACCATCGCCACTATCAAGACATGGCGATACCATTCCTCCCCTCCTGGGGCGACCACTCTTCTTAGGGCCCCCACAAGACCAACAAAAATGTATTTAAATTTTATCTAATGCAATGGGTGGGATCACACCAATATGCCACAAAGGAATTGGGTAGTTAGAGCCATGTTGCTGGCCTTACTAGGGGCAAGCCCACAGAATCCCATCCCTGAACCCTCCCGCCATGCTTCATCATTGCCACGTATTCCTGCACCATTATTCCCAGGACGCTGCTCATCAACACCAGGGTCTGGCTCCATGAGAGGACTGAGAATGACACTAAGCCACGCCAAGCTCACTAATTGAGCTCATCGCTTTGATATGATAATATATTTCCAATAAAATAAGATTTATACTAGCAGGTTACTTTATTCAAAATTCCTAATTTTTCTTAGAAGACAAAACTGGCCATTCAGGTCCCAACCATTGCAGGGAAACTGGAGCGCAGGAGGTCAAAGGAGGGAAAGACATTTTTTT